>JAQIVF010001675.1:0-13227 GCA_034698365.1 Steganacarus magnus | reverse complement strand
TTAAAAATTAAAAATTAAAAATTAAAAATTAAAAATTAAAAATTAAAAATTAAAAATTAAAAATTAAAAATTAAAAATTAAAAACAACACAAATCAGGTTTTGCCAAAAAGTATATTATTTTCTTTTCTACCCTAAATATTTAACTTTTATTTTTTCACAGTACAGTTTTTAAAACATATTTATTCAATTTATTTTTACCTCAATTAATATATATAAGTTTCTTTTGAGTCAACAATTTACACATAACGTTATAATATTTAATTTTAAATCTAATATTTATTGATATATCATTTTACAATAAGGCATATCCCGTTTTACTTGTAACTTTCAAAAATCCTCTCAACTAAATACTTGATTCTATTGATACTAAATAATATGCATTTGATTGGTTATTTTCTAAAATAGCAATAAATTTCGGGATTCAATTCGAGTCACTTTACTATTTAATAAGCATTGTTGGCTAAATTGCTTTTCTTTGAGATCATGAGAAAAAAAATATAATAGAAACGAAAAAAATGAATTTATGAACACATTGTGCTGATTAAAATTGAATCGAGTCTTATCCTCAAATATTAATATTTTCGGTAACAAAAATAATGGCTATTCGCCAAAAATACGGCTGATTTAATAAGTTAATGAATATTTTATATGATATGATTTTACAGACAAAATGAATTCTACTGTTTTCTATGTAACTGTTTTGTATGTTGTTGCGGTACTGGACACAGCACCGCTATTCGTATTGATCTTAACCTTAAATCTATTGAAGGACTTCAATAGATTACCATAAAAGGTCACTGAACCAAATTAACTTAACAAATTACTTTATTATAGCACTATTTTAATACAAAATGAATGCGTTTTAATTATAACAGAAGAGCTTCAATATAAATGCGTGTTAACTGTTAGGCTGTTAACATAGAAGTGAAGCGTGCGATGTGTTGACGTGAACAGTCAATGTGATAATGCTTAGCAATAATAAGTATGTGTGAGCTTATATAACAATAACAGTTATAATATTAGTATAAGAGTGATCTATGAGTGTATTGTGAGTAATCTATATTAAGTACTTAATGTGAATGATTTGCATGTGAGACACAAATAATATAAGTAAACTATGAGTATAACTGTGAACAGTAATAACATTCGGAATATAAATTATAATTAATTCGGTGCTGAGATAGAGGTCGTAACAATGTAAAACTTGTTTTTGTAAACTTGGGCTACTTTACTGTGTGGCTGTGTATATAATTGGTTGCCTATTAAAAATATGCTTTAAGTATATTGAATGTGTTTGCGTAACTCGACTAATGTTAAGGTTATAATATATAATTTACTATATGTAAAGCATTTGCTTATAAAAACTTGTTAACTCTCAACCAAAGGGTAAAAAAATAAAAACATTATTTCGTTGTTAAGTGTTAGGCATAAACTAAAATTAAGCTCAAATTTGAGCATAAACTTGTTAAGAAAAAATAATAGTAAAATATTACGCTTAAAATACGTTAGAAAAAAATTAATATAACTAAAATCGTTTGCATATAATAATAATTAAAATGTGGTGTTAGAATACACATAATAATCATTAAATTTTGTATGTAATCCTTTTTTTCTGCCTGACCTCAGAGTCACTATTTTCTTGTTTACATTGTCGGCAGTTTTCAAAGCGGTTTCTTTTAACTTCGCTCGACGTTTTGATTTACGATTTGATTTTTTTTCGATTTTTCACATTCGTTTCTTTATTATTAAGAGTTCGCTCGTTTTGAGAATTTATAGTGTTATTGCAATCAAGTAATTTTTTAATTTCATTCTTTTTCTCATTATTATTGATTTCTGCCATATTTGACCTCAATTTTTGCTGTTTTAAATGCTTATGAAATATTGTTCTTATGAATCAAAAGAATAAAAGCAATATATTTTGGGAAACCCAAAGGGATGGATGGGAATTATTGTTTATTAATCCATTTTCTTAAATAATACTAGCGTTGTTTTCACAAGATTTGACTTTTAATATGCTAACAATTTTAATATTTTTATTATCCTTTAATTTGATAGTCTATTTATTCAAAATAATTTTTCTATTTTTAATTTTGATTGGCTTTATTTTAATTTTTATTATTTATACAATTATTAGAATTTTAATCTTAACTTTTAATAGTTTTAATAATTATAGTTTTTATAGATTAATAATAGTAGCAATAAAACTGAAATTAATAAATGCAGTAATATTTGACGATTTATGTTGAATAAGAAATTTCAGATTATTCAATGCTAGAAAAACATAAACTTTAATAAATTGTAAAATAAAGCAACATTATATTAAAATTAAATTGAAATTAATCTTAATGCACTCTTAATTATTAAATTCTAGAAAATGGATAAAAGAAATTCTCACCAGTAAATGAAGTCAATTTTAGAAAATATTTTCACAAATATGGTATATTTATTTATATACAGTTATTAATAAGACTTTGAAATTCGTTAGAAAAACCGGTGCCAAATCGTTTATCAATCGTTAGTTAAAAATGTCAAATTATTTTTCAAAAAATCGTTAGAAATTAGTTTAAATTTCAATAATATCGTATTTTTAACCTTTTAAAAAGTTTTATAACTTCCGAATTGAATTACATCGACTTCTATAGAACTAGTGAACAAAATTTTAGATAAATTTTTCTATAATATTTACCTACTCATTTTTAAGTGAAATAAATCTGCATACTTAACAATTAGTTTATTAATGTTTATATACAATTTGCATCAAATAAAATAACTTAAGCTTTTGTGATTTATCAACCATATAGAATTCGTTTATTGTTATTAGATTTAAATAAATAAAATTACTTAGCAATGTGTTTCTTCGATCGTGACATAATTTGTAACATTCGTGATTCTGTTTGTATATTTCAAATTCTGAGTTTGTTGTTACTCCACCAATATTGAATGAAGCTTTACCTGTAACCGCACATAAAATTTTAAGTGTCTTCTTTTGTTCCAGGAATACGACTAAATTATTGTCTGAAAAATAGCTATAACTAGATATGAATTCCAAACACGTGCATCATTGATGATAACGACCTTTACTGGCTATTAATTTGTTTTCATATGATGTAATAATTACATGCAATAGCTATGTTGTTTGAGACAACACTTTTTGTTTAAGTTTTTGAAGTTTAAAACATTATTTCAGCATAATGAAAGTAATATGATTAATATATTTAGTTAAAAGTGCTTTGTTAATGAAAATGTTCAACTTTAATTAAAATAATTAAAGTAGTGAAAAAAATTAATAAATGTCTCCAAATCTTGAAATATGTGATAATGTATTTTTTTTTGAAAATCTTCAAATTTATTAAGTATAATCAAAAAAGTAAATGAAATTAAATAATTAAAAAATTAATTGAAATCATTTTTAAATATGACTGGCCTAAAACATGACGCGATGTTATTACATAGAATAAAGTCAAATTTCTGAATTAATATATTCAATAACGACATTATGATAATTAAGTATTTGAATAAAGCGAAATTACTATTACTAATGGCGTGAAGTGTCTACAGTCTAGAAATTAGAAATTAATAATAAAAATATAACGACAAAGCAGCGCTTTTGATCAAATACTTACT
Source organism: Steganacarus magnus (assembly GCA_034698365.1). Classification (NCBI taxonomy): domain Eukaryota; kingdom Metazoa; phylum Arthropoda; class Arachnida; order Sarcoptiformes; family Steganacaridae; genus Steganacarus; species Steganacarus magnus. The sequence continues at coordinate 9,602 of JAQIVF010001675.1, read as the reverse complement.
GAAATAAATGATTTATATTAAACAAATTATGTTGATTATAATTTTAAGCTTTTTTATTTTATTCAATTTTATTCTACTAAACATTTTTTTATTCAATTTTATATTTTTGACTTAGTCATAAAGCCAATAGATGAACTAATTAATCTTTTTTATCCTAAACAAAATTTTATTGACGAAACATGGTTGACAAATTTCATGACATTTGATATTAGATTTTCGAATTATATTAAAAATAGTAAAACAGTGATTAAGTTTGCAATAGAAATAGAAAATTTCAACATTAGTAATTGCATAGATATTCAAATTATAAAACAAAATAATAATAACGATACCGAAATCCTAAACAATCTGATCGCTACTTGAAATTTAATTCAAATAATCCGTTGAACAAAAAAATTTCTAATGTTCGCGCTTTAGTCTATAGAGATTTTAGATTTTATTGAAAATTGGATTATTATAAATCTCTTAGAGAATTATTAAACAAATAGATTAATTATATTAGAAATGTTCTCAAATCTAATAACAATCCATTTAAATTTATTAATAATACTGTACATAAAAATGAAAAAGAAATAAAGTTAAATTCTGAGATCCAACTCTACTATTGAAAAAAATATGTCAATTCCGTACTATTAAGGATTCAGCGATTTTCAAGAATTAAAAGTATAGTAGAAAATAAATAATATCAAAAATTAAAGGAATAGTAATTTTAATTGTTATTTATATGCATGAAAGAATGTTAAATTTCTTATAATATTATAAAAAGTAAACGGATATCAAATAATTAAATCTATAAACTTAAGATTTCTTATTTTATTCAAAAATTATTTAAACATTTAATCTTATTAATAATAATTATAATAACTATTATTATATAGTCTGTTAAAAAGAACAATATATATTGTATTTAAATTTAATTTTAAATGTCAATCTAATAAAAAAAACTTAAATATTTACTTAAACATAGTAGATATAAACATAGATTTTATATTCTAAAGGATTGATGCAATGTTAGATTATTTACTTCAAAACTATAAATAAATATATTAAATTTAATTCAATATATCTATTATTTGTTTTCTTCTTTTTTGTTTAAATCTTCGTTTTTTTGTTTTTGCAGTTATATTTTATCTTTTAATTATATTTTTAATAAATTTAAATTTTGTTATTCTACTTTATTTTTTATTAAGTTTATCATGTTTACAAATAGGTAAAGAAACTAATGTTATTTCAATTCTTTATAAAAGTAGTTATGAAGTATCTGTTTAAGAGAATCCAAAACACCATACTTTTTTGAACATTTTTGTGAAAATTATTATTATTTTAAGTTCGTTTTATTCATCATTAATAAAATTTTATATATTTTATTTAACAAATTTATCTTCAGCATTATTTCTTAAAAATCAATATTTTTGATTAAACTAGTAATTTATTTTATTTTAATCTTATTAATAAATAAATTAAAATAATTATTTAAATTATTTTAATATAATATTTTATGATAATTCTTAGAAAGCAGTAAATTAATAATATATTACATATTTTTGGTAACTAATTTTGTTTATGTAGTGTATGTGCTTTAGTCACTACACTATTGCACATCAAACTATTTATCATTTCCTATACTTTATTAATATTTGTATATTAGTCATTACTTGTTATTAGTAATTACCGATTACTTATTACTTTTCACTATGAGTTACATATAACTTATTAGTATTCACTTATTGTATTTCCATTTCTTGTATAACACGTTCTCGTGTACTATGTTTTCAATGTTAAATAAATAGTATTTTTGTATAGCAATTGCTGTCGTTTTTCTTATGATAAGTTTGTGCTATACTTAACACTGTTTTCATTCACGTTTGTTCTTGAAGGGAAAGATAGTTCTGCGTGTTTGTAACAAAACATTGATATTGGATGGTTTCCCTCTCCTGGTGCAAATGCGTTGGCAGTGTCCTGATCGTGCTACAGTGTAGAGGTAGCAATAGCATTATTGAACTGATCAACTTCATTCCATTCATCGGTGTAGTTACTAAATAATTAGCCGCATTTACGATAACTGATGGACGTATCGCCTCGAATTTGTAATTTGCTTTATAACACATTTTCCGTTTTAGTTTTATTTGAACTGTATGAGTGTTGTCGAATTTTTAATGCATAGATGGCAAATGGAAGCTTACTTATGTACAATACATAAAAAATCTGCCACCAGTACCCAACTTGAAAAGTGAACAACGATTCCACTGGAGGGTTAAAAGAATAAAATGCATATTAGACAAAAATGTAATGACATACGGAAGTCTTATTAATGTCATAATTTACGTAAATTTTATCAGATTTTCACTGTGAAACACACTAATAACACACAAACAATAGTTCACTATTCAAACCTCAATTCAAAAAACACATTTTATACTCAATTGTTAATTAGCCAGCAAACAGATAACATCGCCAGAGTAGCTCTCAATTATATTAAGATTTATTGTATTTATTTAAGCATTTATAATGTTCTATTTAAAACAAATAAAATACATTTTATTATCAAATAGTCTATTTATTAATTCAATTGTGTTCCAAAGCGATTGACGGTGTAGCGACCGACTGGAAGAACAACACTCACGTTAATTAGCAGGTAAATCGTAGTCAACGAACTGTAATTGGCAAGTGTATTCGATTCGCGTCTAATAATCATAATATTTTCAATCGAAAATAATTTTTTAATTAAACAAAAAGAATAATTTCTTAAAATTAAATAAATATTAATTGGATTTTTTTAACACTTCAGTGGAAATTCGGGATAAAAACTACCCCAACATCACTTTGCGCGCTTATAACTTTTTCTCTAAAACTGTTAACATCATGGGATTTTAGGTATGCCTCAATTAGTTTTTCCCTGATATATAAGTATTTTTTCAGATTTTTATCTATTAAAACAAAAATAATATTAGCCCTAAAGAAAGTACGGGGTAAATAATTGCCCCATAATAGCTTAAAAGCATGGCAATGCTTTTCTATGGGATTCACTCCTAAATGTTAAGCTTTGGTGCATAACACGGTGCGATTATGCGTATGGGTTAAGCGCATAAAACGCGATGTGCATTGCACTGTGAAAGGCAGCAAAAAACTTTATCCCAAAATACCAAAAGTGAAAAAAATTTTCTAATACCTCTGAAATTTTAATTTTAGATCAAAGTAAATGATACATTAAACAAAAATAACTGATTCATAGATAGTTAAATAATTCATTGATCTTGAGATTTATTTTTATTTTAATCAAAATAAAAGATTTTCTGATTTCCAATGTAATATTTCGGTATTTTAAAATATCAAAACTAAAAACTTGAGTTAACATTTTTTTTATCATAATTATCTTATTATTGGCTTCACAAGCCAACAAAAATAATTCTAAATATTCAACTGCAATTCATTTATTATTTTGTTTTTCTACAGTTTATGATTCGAGTGTCTTAGATATTATCAATATAATAAAAAAATTTAGTAATCTATATTTTAAATTTAATTTCTCTATTTTCAAATAATTATGTAGAATTTCTAACAAAAGTTTTGTAACTATTATTTAGAGTTAACAAAATTGCTTAACAAATACATTGATTAATATTCAATTAGATTAATACAATAAGTTGAATGTATTACAATAATATTTAATTTGAGCGAGTTATTTACAAATAAATATTGAAATTGTGATTTTGGTTTAAGTTGACATATTGGTTTAGTTTATTAGTATGCACTTAAGTAATAAGTTCTTTTTAATGTTTTTTGTTTGTGTTTTTGTTTATTGTAAACTATTAGAACTGTCTGACTAAGTTTATTAATTTGGAGGTTTATACTATAGGTTTTGTTTCGCAACTAAAAGCTCGCCCTTTCTCGTTAATAGTTTTAAGTAAATATAAATCAATTAGGAAAACAAAAATTCTTATATAAATAGAATTAAATCTTTGATTTTTTTGAATAGTTGTTTCGATTTAATAGATATGTTAATTCATGAATAATTATTTATCTGGAGGTTTCTTTATCCTCTTTTATTCATATTGTTTTGCTTGTTCTACCACTAATGAAGAATGTAATAGAGAAACATTAGTTAATTTTTCGATTTGACTTGAATTTTGGTCTTTACTTTTGTAACAGATGAGTTTTTTGTTGGTCATCAATACTTTTTGTTCATAATTGGTGTCATTATTAGGTTGTGGTGTAGAATCAATTATAATGTCATCGCACTTTTACACGATCTTTTTGAATGATTCGTTGTTCAGCGCTTTGAATTCTGTTTGAATTTTATTCTTAGTAAAAATTTAATTTTTCTTAATTTTTGATATAAATTATTCTTAAAATATTTGTTACAGTAATTGACTACAAAATTTACAATAAATTTCTAATCACTTTACTTTATAATTATATTTAATATTAGTACAATAATTTGCACAATTATAATATAATACAAGATGGAAACGGTCATAATATCTGACTTCGAATTTAAATTTTTGTTAGATATATGGATTAAAAAATTCTACAGTGGCCCTGCCACTAACAAAAAATTAAACAGTGGCCATGCCACTAACAAAAAATTAAACAGTGGCCATGCCACTAACAAAAAATTTAAAAAGTGGCCCTTCTACTAACAAAAAATTTAAACAGTGGCCATGCCACTAACAAAAAATTCATAGAGTGGCCCTGCCACTAATAAAAAATTAACAGTGGCCCTGCCACTAACAAAAAATTAAACAGTTGCCCTGCCACTTACAAAAAATTATACAGTGGCCCTGCCACTAACAAATAAATTATAGTTACCCTGCCACTAACAAAAAATTTTTCTCTTTATTAGTATCGAGGAAAATCCCATTATTAACATAAAGAATATTCTCTTAATTAGTATCTAGGAAAATCCCGTTATTATCAAAGAGAGTGGCGACACACAGACAGACAGACAGACAATCCCAAATCCATATATCTGACAATTTTCTATCGAATTCAGATAAAAAAATATATACTCATTTGATAATGGGGAACATGACCAAAAATACTTTAAATATAAATTTTATACAAGTTTTTATTGGAAAATAACGCATTAATTACAGTTTTTTAAATTATTATTGTTTAAACTAGTCTGAAATTTTAAAATAAAAATGAAACTATAGCATAAAATATTAAATATACATTGAAAAAGTATTTATAAATTATTATCTATACCCCATTTAGAAAGTTTAAATAGTTAAGCTTAAATCGGGGCGTACGACAAAGCCTAACCCAAAATTTAATGACTTCGTGTCATACTAGTTGTTTAGTTTTAGTTTAATTAATTTTTTACCACATTATGTGACTTTTACTAATAGATGAATTTTATTGTTAATTGTTTTTATTTAGTTATAAATTTTTCGTTAAAGTTTTGTCAGCAATTTATTGCTGCCAAACATTTTGGTATTTTATTTAACAATTTTTAATTAGTTATAACAAATTTTCTTTTAAAGTTTTCCGATATTTAGATATCGTCAAAACACTCAAAGTTTAAATAATATTTATATATAATAGCAGTTTACTGCATTTTATCTAAAAACAAAAAATGATTATAAGCTGAAAATATTCAGATTATATCACAAAAAACATTATTAATATTTTTGGTGTTTCGCACACTTATATATATTTACTAATAAATAGTGAATAACACACACAACACTACATATACATATAAATAATGATGAAAACACATGTGAGTGTTTGGCATTGAAACATACCCTTAGGTATAGCAGGTGTGATAAGAATGTGAGGCAATGTTCCATCACTTTCTAAAAACTAATTTTACAAACCATTCAACTCTATACTTGCAGTGAGTACATGTTAGTGTATTACTGTAAACCAAATACAGTTAATAATTAAATAAAACTTTCTGTTTTTTCACAGAACTCTGTGAGCCGTAATTTTTCGCTTATGAGACTATAAACACCTCATATTTGACTAAAAACGTCAAAATATTTATTTAGTTTTACTTTGGAGACGTCTAATAAATATAAATAAATTTATAATTAAACAGGGAATACGTTAGAAACGTACGTCTAATGATATTTCATTTAATTTAAAGCGATATTATAGTAAACTTAAGTCTGTATTAAAAACAACCGATAAAAACCACATTTACAATAGAATTAAAATTTAATTAAAAATTCCTTTTACACATTTTCTCGTGAGAAGAAAATTTAAAAAACAAACAGACATTAAAACTGTCATAATAAATCTGTTCACAAATAACTCGAACACTGCTATACATTTGATAGGCGTGACTCAATGCACAGCACAAGCGTTTTCACACTAATTATATAGTGGCTGAACGGGTGAATTTGGCCATAAATTTTTATATTAAATATGAATTTCATTTCAATCTAAATCATAGCAATCCATATAACAATAGTTAAAACCAGACCCATAAATATGAGCATTAGGTCTGTCTTAACACTTCTAACACTGAATGAGTTGCAGCGTTTGTCGCGAATTCCACAGCTGAGGTAACCACAGGTCATTCGATGACTATAAAAATTGTGGACGAGAATGGTAAGACTACCAGTCTTTTAAAACTTGTGATTGCGATCACTTTTAAAAATATATATTTTGTGCCGCAAAAATATATTACTATTTATTAAAGTTTTTGCGTGTAATAACTTTGTTATTATATATTGAGTGACAGCACTGTAGAAAATGTTGCGTTACAGCGATTGCGTATTCAACGCATACATAATCATAAGCGCAAAAAACATGTGTATGTTTTGAAAGTGAGCGGTAATCAGCCATTAGAAAACACATCACGTTTAATAAGTGAGGCGTTAAGTAAGCAAAAGTTTGAATTTCGAAAGTGGCAGAGAAGAGTATGTATTAGCGATTTCAGTATTAATACATTGTTGGCACATAACACACAAGAAAAATAAATTATATTCAGTGATCTCAGTGTTACTACCAATATGTCGCAGCGACCAAAATATTCATCTGGTTCTTCATGTTCGGGTTCTGGTGGTTGGTCTCGACAATTACCGTTATCTTCACGTGCGTGTGAAGTATTTGATTGGGAAAAAGTGGTTCAGCGATGGCATCAGGTTTACAACCGCAGAGGAGAAAGATTCAGTGCGAGACGCGTTATGGCACACAATTACGATCAGACACGTGTTCGACCGTTTAATGGCATTCACAACAACGCAAACAGTGTGGAGTTTTATAAAGTTGTGGTACGTTTCGAGTACATTCAAGCATTGTTTGGCGTGGCGTACGAGTATAGAAAAAGCACGCTTTCAACGCGTCTCTTTAACAAGAAAATACAAGCAGCAGAGCTTTTGGCACAACAAATACGCGACAAAGGTATTGACTTCGAGTATAGTCTGATGGCGTTTATCCGAAAGGACGATGTGGTGCCACTCATACCTGAGATCATCTTAGCAGAGATTGTGAGTACATGTCCTCAAATCAATTATCAGAGCGCATATGCAGCGTATCGAAAGGCGAATCTGTTTTCGATGCCAGACAAGTACAATATGCGATACACTATGGAAGCGTTGGAAAAATGGCTGTTTCAACAGCAATGTATTGGTATTCGCATTACAAAGTACGACATCGATAGAGCGGGCATTACTATGGCTTACTTCGTGGAGTTTACAGACAGAGATGGCGTGCGATTGGGACTAACAATACGTAACAAGAAATATCACATTTTGCGCGTAATGGATATCGCGTTAACTCAGGTCTTTATACCGAAAGACAGTCATATGAGGGATTTGTGGTCAATGAGCGAAATGAAATCGATAACCGAAGTCGAGTTTGGCGTCAACGCTAACAGACAGCCAGTTATGAAGCAAATGTCATGCGAAAGCAATATCGATATTGGTGTCGACGAACGCATTCGATTCAATCTGATGAACGCTTTTGTTCATAAAGCGGTAACTATCGTATATAACATTCATCGTCAGTATAACAAAGACAACCTGAAAGTCGTGGACTGTGAGTTGTATTGCGATGTGGATCTCACTAATATGGAGCACAATTTTAATTGGCTTATGGATCGCGTATATGATATTCACGAGTCGAGACGTATCATCAAAGATTTGATTGCCGATGCAATGATAGCGTTTATGACAGGCGGATCGCAGTTTATTTCGTTAACTTTTGTTGTAATGCGTATAATCACTGCATTAATTGTTAGATTTCGTTTAGTCCCTGAATTAGTATTGCTTAATGATTTGGCGCGTTTGGACAATAAGATACATTCAATGAAACAAATTCTGCAATTTATGCGCGACAATGCTATGAATACTTTTGATGAAGAGGCGATTTTAAAAGCGAGAAATGGCGTTAAATAATGGATGAACGATATTATACAAGAAATGAGAGTTGATAACGATTACGATGACATTTTTGTACGAAACAGAGCAGGTTTACCGACAGACATATTCGATCGCACAGAGATTGTTGGTAAAGGCACCAACGCGAAGCAAGTCATGTGTGTTAATTATTTGCTAGAAACAGGCGTTTTTTCGAAAGCCAAGTATTGTGACCGATTCGATGGCTCATCATTTGATTGGGCAGCATTAATGGAGACAACACCGCCAGAAATTCCCGGAAGCGAACCCGCGAGTGGAATAGGATGCATTGATTCTCAGTTAACTGAGATTTATTATGAATGGCAGCAAATCCAGACCCGAGACGACGATAGCGAAGAGGTTCGTGTGATCAGTTAAGAACTGATTAGCACTCAACAGTATTTATTGGATTTGACTGAATCGCAGAGTCAATAAGTAATTTTGAGCTTAAAGTTTGCCTTAAAAATCATTAATGTTTTATTTTACTAATTATTTGAATTTTTTAATTTTTGATTAACTTTTATTTTTATTAACAATTTAATTGTGTTTTGAAGACTGTCGCGAATGGAGTCGTAGACTGCCATTGAGAAGTCTTGGGGGGACGCCTGTTATACGTGGACATGTGTCGGTACTCGAAGTCAGTGACGACGAACCCGAAACGCGTAAAACTTAAACTATTATCGTATATCATTCATTAATTTCATATCTATATTATTCGTATGAGTCATAGACTCAATTATTAATTTGTATTGTAAGTTTCGATGAGTCGTTGACTCACTTACTAATTATTAAAAATGATCTAAAGATCAAACAGAGCGTACATCTTATAAACGTTTACTCTATTATAATTTTAATTGATGTTTAGTTGCCGTTCAGTGCGGTTTAATATAGTGTTCAGCTTCGAGCTGTAGAAAAGTCTTAACTATAAACGTTAAGTTGTAATTCTTTATTTTAAATAAAACTAATTTTGGCAAACACTACAAACGTGTCATTGTTTAATAAGAGTTATTTTATTTAATATAAAAGTAAATTCAGTATAACATCACTTCTCCTATATTCACATCATTCACTTCATTATTCGTTGTCATTTGTCGGGGTTTTGCGTAATCCGATTAACAAACCAATAACAGGCGAATTCATTGCAGGGCTTAAGATCTCTGTGGAGATTAACATAAATTTGTGTGTCAGAGCTATCCTCTCATTGTTAAGCGTTAGCGGCGTTTTAGGCACACATCACTGGTGGAGGTGCCG
>JAQIVF010001674.1:0-13231 GCA_034698365.1 Steganacarus magnus | reverse complement strand
CGAACTAAAGATTCTTCACCGAACAGTTCAACAATTTGTTGACTCTAAAAGAATTAATACTACGGTACTATAATATATGGTTACTTGTTGTCTAGTGTTAAAATTTCTCTATACTTTTATGAGTCTCTGTTTCACGCAATAATTTTCTCATAGTATTCCGCATTCCATGAATAAATCATTGCTTAAATCCGAAAACTTTGGAAAGGAGTGTAACTAAGAAATAATTTATTACTAACCAAATTAATAGAATCTCCTAAAGAAGTGCAATCAATATTAAATTACTATACTTATTGTTGAAGAAATCTTTAGCACACACACACACACACACACACATTAAACCCGTGTTTATATAAAAATAATAATGATATTATTGTGATTTTAATTTGATTTAAATTTTTAAATTTCAAAAAAATAGAACCACTTGCTATACAAATATCTGTAGCCTTATAATAACAAAACGCAAAAAACGTGACTATATATTAAGGGAAAAGATTTCACAAAAAATTTAACTCGTGATAAATTTGCGAAAATATAAATATTTTCAGTGATAGGAATAATAAATCTCCATATAGAAAACAAAATTCTTTGAAATAAACGCAAATTTATTAATTCAGTACAGGATTAAGATTAAAGAGTGTTCGCTAATAAAACAGATTCTTAAGCGGAGAACTGTGAGCAGAGAGTCTAAAGTATGCTGTAAAAAATCGTGCACAACAAAAAGTGAAACTACTATAGTGAATGAGACTATCAGTAATGGCTATGAGTTAAGATGATATAATGAATACTGCACTCAATTCCGCATCAAAAATAACCTAATAATCAACTTAAAAAATAAAAAAAGTGAAACTTTCTCCTTATTTTAAAATTAAAATATTAAAACGTACCCTTAAGTTAAAAATATAAAAGTGAAATTTTTTTCAGATTTTCGTATTGCAAAACCATTTCACAGAGAAAGTCATTCAGACTTCACTGATAATAGTGAACAGTCTTGACTTGAAGTTAAAGTAAGGTTCAATTATTATGAAATCTTTATCAGAGTTTTATACAACATATTGTCATGACTAAGCAAAGTTCTGCCGCTTTAAAGGATAACATGTTTGAAGATCCAGCTAATATTATTAAGACCAAGAAGTTGAATGATCTGTTAGTAATTTCGTTAAACGACGAAAAAGTTATGAATGTGGCAAAACTTGTCACTCGCGTCTGTAGTTTGGAATTTTGTTGAGTATGGCTTAATTAAATTGAATGCGAAAAGTGTTTGCCGATTATATTACGAATTGAAATCATACGGCAATTAATAATAATGCATTGAAACATTGGTTTCCTTCTCTAATCACAATTTTTTTCAGCGTTTTCTATCTTTTATATCACTAAAATGCAAAGCGTTACAAATATGTATCTGAAGAAATTAAGAGAGGAAGTTTACAACTCGTATATGATGTCGTATCACGTGTTCGCTATTTATTAAATTACCGGTTTGTACACATTTTTGTTGATTTTTCTTAACACAAATCCACTACAAGGTCAAAGCAGCCAAAATAACAAAATAGAGTTGAGAAAAGCCAAAACTAAACAATAAAGGTTAGAACATACAAAACAACAAAATAGAGGTCTTAACAACCAAATTAACAACTTAGAGGTCAGAACTACCAAATTAACAAAATAGTGGTCAGAACAGCCAAATTAACACAATAGAGTTCAGAACAGCCAAAACTGCACAATAGAGGTCAGAACATTCAAAACATATAATATAGACCAGAAGAGTAAAAACACACAATAGAGGTCAGAACAGCCATAACTACACTATACAGGTCCGAACTATTGAATTAACACAATAGAGTTAAGAAAAGCCAAAAAAAAACAATTTCGTTGTTCGTTTTGGAGACTGAAAGCGTTCGACAACAAATTTTATTAAATCTATCAAAATCTAATTAATTTTATGTCGATAGATTGACAAAAAAGTCGAAAAATTGAGAAATTAATTTATTTTTAATCTTTTAAATGTTATGGGAAAATACCATAATTATATTTAATCAGTTTAATCATTTATTTATTCATTTTAAAATATTTAAGACTAAATTTAAACTCAATATAATATTTTAATGGCATTTTTTTTACACCCATGTACCTAATTTTTAAATGCATTTTTCTCATAGAAAACGATTTTTTAAAGAATAACTAATCACTTTTTTGCTGAAAGAGAATTATACCTAGTTTTAGAATCTGTTTAAATCTCGAAATCTTACATTGGTTTTAGAGAAATCAACATTTGTTTCATTTATCTTATCAACTCATATTTAAACAACAAACTGCTAGAATTTTTACTACTACTCAATAGGTGGCAGCAGGGTTTCCATTAACTAAACCAAAATAATACTTATTCCTAAAATATATATTTGGTGTGGCGAACACTTCACTTTCATTTTCAAAGCATAATAAAGGACACACCAGCGACATCTCTATGTTTCTTTCTAAACAGAATACAATACTACTGAGAATTAGGATATAAACCATACGTGCTTTTGAATTGAATGGTGATGCACTGTTAAGCATACGTTCTGATGTTCACGCCCAGAACCGAACGTATGCTTAACAGTGCATTTACCATTCAATTCAACAGAACCTATGATATAGAGGTTGACAGTAAAAGAAATAAAGTTTTTCATGAGTAGCAGTATAATGACAGGTATTCGCTTCACTCTATAACATGACCGGAAGTATTGGTTTGGAAAATAATAATTTTTATGCCGATTACATCCACTTCTGAGATTAAAAATTTCTATAATATAAACGAAATTTAAATACAAATTGAAATTATTTTCTTGAAATTAATTTAAAATTTAAACTCGATTGACTTACCTTCGATCTTATAGATTTGATAATACGCGTCGTCTATGACTGCGTCTTTCTATCACATATTACCAAACAAGCCTTAAACTTTTATTGTAATAACCCTGTGATTTATATCAGAATGCAAATATTCTGACCAGATATCCATTTCCATTAAAAATAATTTCACACACATTACAAATCGATTGTTGTGAAACAAATAAAAATATTTTTTTATTATAATTGCTGCGTAACTTTCAAAAATAAACCACAAGAAAATCTATAAAAGATAGGACTCATAGAAAATGTGATTAATTTCAGTATTTACATCCGGTTTCTTTAACCATACGTTAAGTGAACAAAAGTGAAATTTGCTAGCAGTTCAGCGCCAGATCCTAACTTGTGATCACTATTATAGAGAAGACTTTGTTATACTTCTTTCACTCACACGCAAATAATCTTGTTTTTTTGTTACGCTATGTTTGAATAAACGGCAGAACAATGACTTATATTTGTGTTCAATATAATGTTCAACAATCGATCAAATAAAACAATAAATGAAAAGAATACAAATGTTCGACCCGTTATTATGACAACTTTATTAAACGGCGTTCAAAGTAAATACTGTATGTCCAAAATAGATTTGGACACTTACTTGAGTGTTCGCTTATAAAAGTACTGCAATGCTTTGTATAGTAAACAGAGCTAAAACTTGTTTTCCTACTTTTCCCTAGTTGTAAGTGAGCGCTAAACTTAAAATTTTATTTAGAAAATTGATTATAGAGGGCAGTAAAGTAAAAAAATCAAAATTTTGAAATGTGCGCTATGATAATAAACCCTTTTGTCCAATAGTACAAAAGGGGTGTAACTGATAATCTATTCATTCATAACTCGCGCTACGCTTTCTAGTTATATTTCCAAAAACTTGTTTTATCTGTTTTCCCTATTATTTTAAAATAGTCAAAGCATTGCAGTACTTTTATAAGCGAACGCTCAAGTAAGTGTCCAAATCTATTTTGGACATACAGTATCAGACTTAATATAATTGCCAAAATTATTAAACTTTATCTATTTGAATAATTTATGTAGATTTTTTAAAAAAATTTAGATAATTTCTGAAAAAAATTGCTTTTATTTAAGAGTTGTATTTAACTTAATATATAATTCTTTTAGAAATTATTTAAAATTTACAAATTTGTTTTAACATTCGAATGTTTAAAAGTGACTATATGTACGTTTTTAAAATTTACTCTTATTTCCATCCATCGATTGGCTCTGAGATTTAGACTCCCAAATTTTTAAAATTTCAAAACATTGCCAGACTTAGGCCCGACAGGTTGAGGCCCTGCTTGTCACTAGCCCGATTTTTTAAAAATTCAAAAGCTCGGCCCAAACCGGCCCGATACAATTATATAGAAATATTTATTTAAACTATATTTTTTAAATAGTGTTTTAATTTCGTCTAATTTAATATAATTGAACAGGCCTCTCATGTTTTAAACAACAGAAGAGTTATGAGTGTTTAAAATAAATTAACATCACATAAATATTGATAAAACAATAATATAATATCATAAATATTAGTCGGACCTTTTCTATAAATGACTAAAGGTTCTACTTTTTTAATTTCAGGCCCGAGCCCGACAAGGACATACGAAATGGTTACATTGCACTTTGTGAGGTAGATTGTTGCGCAACAATTAAATATTTTTAGAGTTATAAAATAAATTTAATTAAATCGCGCAAACAATTCAATACAAATAATGAAACATTAGTTAAAAAGCGTTAGAATATAATGTGATAGAAATATCCTTCAAAACTCTTTCCTACACTAATGACAGGAAACTTTAAAATAAAATTAATTTTAGAAACTACCAAACCGAACAAATTAACCAAAACTAACCAACCAAACCTAAACAACCAAACCAAACCTAACCAAACATAACTTAACCAAAATTAACCAAAATAAATTTGTAAAATATAATTGTAAAATTTCCAAATTTACAAACTAAATTTCCATACGAAACTCATTTAATTTATCAAAATTTATTTCCATATTTATCTAAATTCAGTATTAAACGTAACTGATTGTCATTTGAATAGATAACGTAATAACAATAATGAAAACTTATTTTAGTATAAAATTTATTTTTCAAACTCTTCTCACTATATTTAAGTTAACTATAAAATTTATTCATAAATTTTTACATTAAATTTGATCGAAATTGAAATGCTATTGAAACAAAAAATTCTAAATATTGTAAACGAAATATAATTTAATTAAAAAATAATTAAAATTAAAATCGAAATGAAATAATTAAAATAATATAAATCATTTAATATTTTGATATTTTTATTAAGTAGAAATATCTAAAAGCCCTTGAATTTAACAATTATAGTAAAAAAGTTATTAGCGCGCTAAGTGACGGAGTAGTTTTTATCCCGAAATTCCACTTAAGTGTTAATTTAATATAATTAATTTTATTCATTTAATACAAAAGATTTTTATAATTTTTGCATATATCTACTAATATTTTTAATTAGAAATAGGAAAGAATTTGAAGATATGTTATTTGATTTTTGTTGTCTAAAATAGAAGTTGTAAATAAATTGAAAATTTCATATTTAATAAAAGATTAAAAATAAAGATCTAAAGTATTGGACTCAAGCTAACTCATGTAAATTTTAAATTATTTTTCTATATAAATTAAAGTTTAATTTTAGATTTTAACAAGAATCGAATTTCGGTTTTTTCCCTTTGTTATGTACAAAAAAAATATTTGTAAAATTTATTTAAAAAAGTTCTATTATATAAACAACGAAATAAAAAAGCAGTAAAAACTTTATAAAAATAATATGAGTAACAATATGCTGATGAAAGACGAGTTAATTGATTATTAACAATATTAAGCTATCTATAATAATTAATTAAAAAATTTTGCTGTAAACATTAAATATAAATAATGAATAAATTACAGCTAAAAAATGTTCAATTTGTTTATTGGATTATTTGACCACATTTGATAGATATATTTTTTAGATCACTTTGATTTTATAACAATGAGAAATTGGATTTGAATTATTGAAATTGAATAATTATTGAAACAATAGTAATATTAAAATAAATCATAAATTTTATTGATATCTTTTTTTTTGTTTTGATGCCTACGTTCATTTCACTAAACTCAATCCATGGTTTATAAGGTTTATTATCGAATTTTTCAATTTTTCTTAATATACTAATAGCGCCATTTACAATTCCATATTCGATATCTATGTTTGCTGTTACAATAAAGTTACTTTTTGAGAAAAATTATTCGCAACAAACCATATTTTTCCGTTCATTTATTTTAAGCTATAAAATCGAGTGCATTCTTTTTGGTTTCAATACTAACAACTCCTTCCGCAGTATCTTCCGTTTTTTTCTCAAGCCCTGTATTCGTATTACTTATTGCTTTTAAATTAATCTCATCGACATCCAAGTTTGTTCTGAACAGTTGTGAGCATAGAGAGAATGAGATATTGAGAGAGTAACAAATTTTCTTTAGCCATTTTATTCAATTTTCAATAGTATTCCCTTAAACCTGAAGAATAATTTATTTTCGTGCAGATTCTAAGCACTAGCCGCTTGTTATATTATATTTCTGAAATAATTACAGAAATTTTTTTACTATTAACTAAATGACTTCTTTCATTCGCGCCTAATAATATTAAAGAATAAAAAAATTTTTATCAAAAGAAAATTAAATCAAAAATTAATTTTGGAAAAGCATTCAACACTTAAAATGAAAGAAAATCATTTTTAAAATACAATTTTAGTTACATATAGTACATAAAACTAGTGTTGTTGATTTCGAAATTTTAATTTTACTTTACTTTACTTTACTTTTGCTTTTGCTTTAGTTTAAAATTTCAATTTTGATTTTCTTTTTCTTTTGCTTTTGTTTTGAAGTAAAAATCAATTTAAATTTTCTTTTACAATACTTTTCAAATTAATTATAATTTTAATTGTATTTTACTTTTGCTTGCAAAAATATTTTTAATTTTAATTACTTTTGCTTTTACTTCTCATTAAATTTTTTTACTTTTGATTTTTCTTTCAAAAGTAAATACACTACATAAAACTATAAAAAATAAATGAGTTTTTTTTCTATAGCCAAAGCTTAATAATTAAAAAAAAAATTTTAAATAAAACTTTTATTTTATTTTAAATTGCAGTTAATTATAATTTCATTTTACTTAAAATTAAGTAAGATTCTTAGCACGTAATCTAAAGTATATTTCAATTAAACTTAACTGAAAAGATTTTATTGTAGTCAGTTAAAAGATATTGTGAATTCTGCACTAATAATAAAATCTGTGTTATAACAACAATAAAATAAATGACCCTCAAGTGTTAAAGTGAATAAGGTTTTTCTCATAATGAAAATAATATTTAATTAAATATATTCTAAAATATGTATTTTTCTGATTTAATTTTGATAGAATTTACAAATAAATTATTATTTGAAAAAATTTAAAAAATCTTATTTAAAATTTTATTGAATATTATAAAAAACTTCTTTTTATTGAGTATTGGATAACCGATAGGTTGAGGATTATTAACCAAAATGTTTGCAATCAATGTTTCGAAACTATGGGTGGTGTATAATAAAATAAGATATTGCTGGCGCAGGTTGTCGTCGGCGTTCGTGATTATAATGTCCACTTCTTCCTGATATCCTCCACCACAATTTAAGGCTAGTCTGTGTGCTACGCTTGTACCACAGCTTACATACAAAAATTAACCTAATTTTATCGCCAACACATGTTCTATTTCGTCGCCAACACTCGATAGTTGTATTCATTTGGTGCCTTCAAAGATAAGAACCCACACACTCCTCAGGCCAACGAAACACAATAATAACATTTATTAAATTAAAACAATAATTTGCACTATAATAGCAAATTAAAGACAATTTTTATTGTCATCTAAAATGTAAGTATAATCATATAATTATGATTATTACATACAAAATTAGTTTCACCTTAATTAAAAGATAATCCAATTTTATTGGCACAAAAAATCATTATCAAAATTAATTAAATAACAAAACACAAAATTGTAATTATTATTATGTAAAATATGCATAACACTATTTTTATTGCACTGCCACTTCACCGCTTGTCTAACACTCGAATGACATTAGTGTTGCGCAACAAACGAATAGCGGCGCTGTTGAGTAACTATCACTTAACTATTAGTTTTTCACTTTTCCAATTCGTTTCACATGTCACTTTGGACTAGTCTAAAATATTGAAGTAAATGATAAGGGATAAGGGATGTAAAATTATAAATATAAGATGAAAGGATGTAAATTCCTAATCATAAGAGATGACGAGATGACGCGATATTGATAATGAAATAATGTAATGAACTGTATGTAATGAATTGAATGATATGATATGTAATGAAAATGCGTTTGAAATGAATTATTAAGAATCGAGATTGTTATGAAAATTTGAATAAATTTGAGAGAGTTATGAAGGTGTGCTGAACTATTAACTTATCACCACATTGTTTACAAAATAAGGCTTAAATTAGATATCTTCCCTTTTCGGATTAAATCGGAAATATTAAGCGATGATCCAATATCTAAAAAGTTTGCAGACAACGTGTAGTCAAAATTACTACAAATACCTACGACTTTGGCTGATGTGGAAACTAAATGGGATCTGTTTAACCCTCCAGTGGAATCGTTCTTCAACTTTCAAGTTTGATACTGGTAGAATATTTTTTATATATTTTACATAAGGAAGCTTCCAGTTGCTATCTACGCATTAAAAATTTTTCTGGCGGGTATTCACTGCAGCGTTGCTTTTGCCTGATTCGCATACTTTATACTTTAAAACAAACATTACAGGCTCAAAGCACTAAAAGGTTATACTAAAAGAGGGATGAAGTTTGGACTAACTTTAAATTTAATTTAATAACTATGTTAATAAAATTAATAATATGATTTTTTTTGCATTATAATTTGCAAATATATTTGTGAGGAATTTCTAAAATATTTTGGCTCAGTTTGCTTTTGTTTAAATAATAATACTAACCAAACTTTCAGTGGCAGGAAATCTTGCCACGTTTCTGCTGGAAGGTTAAATCAATTATCATCAGTTCCGCTACCCAATGTTGTTGTTTAAAACGCATCGGAGCTCTATCAGGCAGAAAGTCTACACAATGGTGGACTAAGGAGATGCAGATTTTTTTTCAACGGAAAATGCTGAAATTTCTCAGTAATCTTTGTCTTAAAACACGAAATTTGTACTCCGAAGCGTAAAAAAATTGAAAAATTGGCTGTTGGCAAACCTTCGACGTCTACGAAAATGAATAATTTACTTTTTTATGCACAAGATATAAATCGGTTTAAAATAATTTATTTGTAGAACTTTAAAGTTGTCAAAAATAAACAACACTTAAATCACATAATATTAATTTCAAATGAAAAATTATAAAGTTAAGAAAGAAACTGTAACTTATTTCTGATTTATAATAAAAATCAGAAATTTTGTAATTATAATATGTGCATCGGGAACCATTTCAAAAACGGTTTTGAGTGTTTCTATAAATTATTTTAAGATATTTAACTTTATTATGATCGAATTTTATTTCAACCTAAAACTCATTATTAAAATTTTTTAAAACTCCAAATGACCTGAATTTTAAAACAACTTTATTTTAAATTTGAATAAATATCAGCATTATTATCATAAAAATATAGTATTCAAAAATGTGTAGATTTACAAATTTTATCGCATTATTTGATTTATAGTAAATTGTGTTTTTAGCATAATTTTACTGCTAACCAAATTATATATTTTGCTAGTTATTGATGGTATTAATTTTCTTTTTTTTCATAGAATAACATATATAAAATTAAGAAATCAGAGGCAATTTAAAAAACATTCAAAAATTAAACTCAGTCTTAACTAAAACTATGACCAAACTTAAATAAAAATGTTTTCCATTTATTTAAAGTAATTATTCTTTTGTCATGGCTTTTTTGTTAAAAGAATTTTATTTTTACTTTATTTTTAAAAATAATCAGTTTTGTTATTATATTTTAGTTGTTATCTCTTTAACTGTTATCACAAATTCATCTTAAATTATTAATTTCTTTTATTCATTAACTACAGTTTTTAAAAATAAAATATTAACAATAACTCATTATAAATTCAACTAACATTCTATTTCTGCCAATAAGATAATCTAAAAAGCATTTTCTTATAAATTATCAGGAATTTTTTCTAAGAAATTATCAGAAATAATAATATTAGTGAGACATTTGGTAAATAAATATGTGTATTTTAATGAATTAAATTTTTATTAATGGAGTTATAGCTGAAAATATTTTATAAATTTTAAATTTTTTTGGTATAAATTTGAAAAATAAATTTAATATAAAATAAATTATTATATGCCTATTGACTTTTGATCACTAATTCAAAATATTTTATTGAATAAATGATTTAAATAAATTTAATTTTTATTATTTATAAAAAATTTTATTAGATGGTATTTTCGGACCAAAAATATACATAATTATATTTTTATTAATTATATGTTTATTAGATTAAAGTTTAAAAATCTAATGATCTAAACGAACTTATAATATGACTTCTAATTTAATTAATTTCATAAGTTTCTTAGGTACAAACCGAAGTAATAGGGTTCGCGTCCCTAAAAAACACTATAACTTAAAACCTATGGATTATTTACCTAAAAAAATTAAACGCCCATGTTTATCCATTATTAATACAGAAAACTTAACGCTTCCAGGTAAACATTGGTTTGCTTTATATTTATCTTTAAAATGAAAAATTGATTATTTTGATAGTTTTGTTTTGAAACCTTTAAATACTTTTAATGTAAAACATGTTAAAATACTTTTTAATAAAATGTATATTATTTAATATAATTATGTTAAACTAAATTAAATTAATAAAATATTTAAAAAATTTACATTGAATTTACAATTTTTTAATTATATTTAATTTTTTTCATAAACTTTTTTATAATAAGATTATTAAGACATCAATTTTATTTAAAAATATATTTTTTAAAACGTTTTTTCAAGTTGTTTCCACATCTGTAATCAAGATTACAATTATCTAATTTAACCATTTCATTCTGATGGCAAAAAACACAAATATTCGATAAATTAATAGCATATATTGAGAGCATGCTGATATTCTTTTTTCTTCAATGTTGATATTCCTTAAATTTTCTTTTTTAAATAATTTTAATCTTAATGGCTCTAATATTTCAATTTTTGAAGTTTAACATTACTTCATAAAAGTTTGCAAAATTCAGTATCATCCAACAACCCAATTTATTTTTATTTAATTTATGTTAACATTTATTTAAGATTATATTAATTTTATTTGCAGTTTTAGATTATGGTATTTATATACTTTATTATGCTTTTTACTATATTATATTTTTTGAATAAATAGAAATTTTATTATATAATTAATGAACTTTATTATTAATAATTTTAAAATTTTTAATTTAATATAATAAACTAAAAAATTTAAATAATTCAGGTTTAAAAAATATAATTTTTTGCAAACATCAATTAATTCTAATTAATCATTTTGCATTTTAACAGAGTTCGTTGTAAAAACAACGAAATTTGTAAATTAAAGCAAAATGTTTACTTTGGCGATATTCTTTACACATTAATTTATTTTCTTATATAAATTACTAATATATATAAGTATTTTGGGAATTTGAACTTCCTAAAGCACTCCTAACGAGAGGTCCTTGTACTCTTTCTACAAATAGGCCGAGTCCACGATGCAGACTTATTGTCTTATTTTTTGTGTTGATTTATGGCCCAAGAATAAATAAGTGGGCCATATTAACTAAGTCTAAATTTATTAACACTTCTGTGGAAATTCGTTATAATAATTACTAAACGTCACTGCGCAATATTAAATTTCACTATAATTATTAACTTCTTGAGCTTTTAGTTATGACTCAATTTGTATTTCCCTAAAAAATAAATATTTTTTCAAAGTTTTATCTAGTAAAATAAAAATTATATTAGCACGGAAGTAAAAAACGGGAAGTTTATTTAAATCAAAATAGATTAAGATGATGTCAATGCTTTTATATGGGATTTACTCCTAAATGGTAAGCATTTGTGTATACAACGGCTCGTTTATATTTAGAAGTAAGAAGTAGAAAATTCGATGCATAATGCACTATAAAAGGCAATGAAATTTTTATCCCAAAATATTTTAAGTGGAAGTTTTTTTTAATACATCGGTTAATGTATACAAGTGTTAAGTTATATTAACCTTATTTTGACATATTTTCCACAGGTATACTTACATGATTTATTGAGAATTTAAACTAAAGTAAAAGAATGATTAATTTTAGTATATCATGGGTGTTTTCTGGCCGATTTTCCATTAGGTTAACATTTAAGTCCCATAGACACTAATGTTAAAAACTTTAAAATCTCTGTCCGGTTAGTTTAAATATATTAAAT
The DNA here is from genome assembly GCA_034698365.1 of Steganacarus magnus. Lineage (NCBI taxonomy): Eukaryota > Metazoa > Arthropoda > Arachnida > Sarcoptiformes > Steganacaridae > Steganacarus > Steganacarus magnus. Next base: position 866 of record JAQIVF010001674.1, on the reverse strand, counting down.
AAATGAAATAAGATTTTTTAAAAAAAATTTATTAAAAAATTACACTTAATAATAAGTATATATATTCATTTCTTTTAAATAAATTTTCTATAGTTTTCTTAATAACAACTTATTTCAATTTAGTGTCATTTGAAAATATAACGAAAAATTCATTTATTGATGACTTTTGTTTTGAAAGCAATGAATTAAATGCAAAATTTTCCGTGTTTGATGAATAACTTTGTATTTGTTTGTTACTATATACATAATTTTTTCTATGCTTCATGATAAGTTTTATTTTGTTATTACGAAATGGTGCTCGTCAATAAGAATCAATATAATCAATAGTCCGATTTTCACAAATAAAAATTACAATCCAGTGTTTTCCAGTAGGATTTATGGGTCTGTATTTACTACAAAAAAACATGGTCTAGTTGGATTTTCTGGTAACAGTCCGTTGGAAATATACCACAGCATTATTTATTCAATAATGGAATAGTTTTAATTATTCTAATAATTTCTTTAGTATTCATTAATAATTATATGTTACTTTTATTTTATTTTCTATTTCAATCATGTTTTCAAATATTTCATAGCACAGTATTTAAAGGATTTTCAAAATTGTTACAAATAAAGAAATTTTTTTTTCAAATTTGTATTAATAGATTAAAAAAACTTAAAAATCATGTAAAATCATTGAACTGTAACTTAAATATAATAATATAACAATAATTATTCATAAATAATCGCTTATTATATTAAAATAATGATCTCTTTCTCTCTCATATGTCACGTCCTCCTACAATATTTATTTGAGCGTTATTTTCAATAATATAAATAAGTTACAATAAAATTTTATAATAATAAGTTTAATTCTTTTAATTTCT
>JAQIVF010001673.1:0-13233 GCA_034698365.1 Steganacarus magnus | reverse complement strand
TTGTGAACGTGTGCTAATTAATAAAGTGTTCTCTTTTAGTGGCGCCATTTCGAGTGTTGGCTGACCGTCGGTTTACAGTTAGCAATTACTGTAATAATTAACGCGCTTAGAAGAAAACTAACGCTAATCGTACGCATTTTAACAAATATAAATACAAGAAGTTTTAACGTTAATAAACAACAACAACTTGATCTCTAAAATTTATTGAATTTTTAATTAAATGTTACTCTATTTTATACTTATTATTAATCTACAAACTAACTTACTATCACACAATTTTATAATCAAACTTTGTGACCAGCGGTAGTTGTTTCGATGGGATACCTATTATTAGCAATATTTATACGTTTAGTTTTGTCTTCCTTAACGCATGAATGATGAAATAAATATACAAGTTTGCAATAATTTTCGCGGTAAAGACTTTGGCGGTAAAGTCATGGAACCGCCAATAATAGATATCCCATCGAAACAACTACCGGTTGGTCACAAAGTTATATTATAGAATTGTGTGATAATAAGTTAGTTTGTAGATTAATAATAAGTATAAAATAGAGTATCATTTAATTAAAAATTCAATAATTTTTAGAGAGAAAGTTGTTTTTTATTAACGTTAAACTTCGTTTCGGTTCCATGACTTTACTGCGAAAGTCTTTACCGCGAAAATTATTGCAAACTTGTATATTTATTTCATCATTCATGCATTGAGGAAAAAAACCTAAACGTATAAATAGTAATACAAATTATATTCACAAATTTTGGTTTACAGCTTTTTCCGGTTATTCCCCGCATTCTCCAATAAAACTTTAAAACACCAATTTAATATTACTATTTATACGTTTAGTTTTGTTAACCTCGATGCATGAATGATGTAATAGATATGTAATTTTGCAATAATTTTTGCGGTTACTCACCAGTCTGCTCACCATTATTGGCAAATGATTTTAAAAATTTAAAGTAAGGTGAAAATCAATGAAACCACAAAATAATTTGAAGGATAAGCTCACGCACAGTTAAGCTAAAGCTCAAAGTAAACTCATCGAAGGATATTGTCTCTCTAAGATCAGCTTTCAACTTTTGGTTTATGAGCTTATGCTTAAGCTCATGTAAATCAGGCTTAAGCTCAAGTTCTTTGTATTCAGCTTCATTAGCTTTTAAATAACAAGTAAAATCAAATTACTGTATACCTAAAAAATTTTTACTTCTCTACATTAATTATTTTTGTTATAATGAAAATCCTATTTAATTCTAGAACTTTATTTTAAAATAATTAATAGAATTTATGTTTTGTAAATAACACTATTTATATGAAACAACTTTTTATTCCAACTTTTGACTAATTTTCGTCAAATGTATTTTTAACATTCGCTAAAAATTCGAGCTCTGAACGTAAGTAATAGTGAGAATCTATGAATACATTGGAATTTGTTACAATTAAGATCAAATATAAAGTTCTTTTTTTTGGGTAAAAATAAAAATAAGCCAAACACCAACTCTAATAAATTCTTGTTCTTTTTTACTGAAAACAAACAACTCTTACTGTTTTAACAGCAACATTCAAAGCACTGCTAACGCGGTGTGCGTTTATCTCTTACTTTGTTTCGCTAATTTTATTTTAGTATTGAGTTCAAGAATTTGAGTGAAATTCAATAATGTTATGAGAGACTTATCTTTTACTATTTTAAAACGAATGGTAACGCATAGTTGATTATATATTCTACATATTATTTGATTAGAAACAAAATATTTGTGTTGACGAGTTCTTCACGCTTTGATGATGAGTGATGAGATAACAGCGGCGTAAAAACAATGGTAAAAATATTTAGTTATACAAATTATTTGCTTGCGTATTCCAACTCTTAGTGTAAATTCGTTTGCTATGTAGTAAATGTAAAGTTTACCATCAACTGTACAGTACTGTAATTTTACATACAAATCCGTATTAATCCCCAATTAAATTAAATCAAATTTGTTTAATGAGATTATTTTAATTTTCCGTTCAAGCGATAAACTAGTTATTGATATCTCGCGCAAAAAAATATATTTAATTGCGCTCACATTTGTTTCGCTCCGGTTTTGCGTTCCGTAATACTTAAATCTTTAAAATTAGAAATTCTGTACAAACAAGTTTTTTAAAAAAATTTTCAAGTCTTAAAACGTATTTTTAATATTTGTTTACTTTTTTAAAGAATTTAGATCACGTGCTGTATTATATAAAAAAATTATTCTGAAACATTGTCAAGTGAAATGTTAAGAAAGTGAGAACTTAAGTTTAAAGAATATGAATTAAGTAAATTAAATAAGTAACTATTGTGAAATCTAGTTAGAAAACCCTGTTCATAACAACTCAAGTACGGACTATTAATAAAATTTCAAGAAAAACTCAAAATTGATATTCATCTGTAAACCACAATTTGTGTGTGTGTGTGTGAGAGAGAGAGAGAGAGTTTCACTAATTTCATTAATCCATTCACATTTTTAAAATATTTAATAAATAAAATAAAATTTTAATACCGTAGTATCTTCTATATAAGTTAAATGTTGTAAATTTAATTTACTAAATTATATATAAATAAATTAAATACAGATGTAAAAGAACACATAAGAACACATCACACGATAAATATATCGAATAAACGGGAAATACAGTGGTATTAGTTTTAAAAAAGTGATTTCAATCCTCAAAATAAGCGGAATCTCTATTTTGCACTTTACTACTGATTGCCTCTAAAATATTATTAAGTAAACCCATTTGTTTCGCCTCTTCTAGTAACTCGTTCATGGTTTGCAGTTTCTGTTTTTCCGCGTCAGTGACGGGAAGCGATAGCGCAGAGTTCACGCAAATCTCTTCGTCAAACGAGAGCGAGTCTTCCTCATCATCGGTCAGATCCCACTCTAAATTTAAATTCTGACGGGAAAAGTGTGCCACTGGTTGCTGTTGTTGTTGTTGTCGCGCAGAAAATTTTGACACATTATCTGATGCACAATCTTCGTGATCGAATAATTCGTCAGTTTTGGTTAGCGTATGAAAATCATGGTTAAAACTGGCGCATTTGGTGCCCGAAAAATTAAATAACTGCGAATCAATTTCGACGATCGACTTTTTAATGTCATCGATTTGGGTCAACACTTCGTCTATTTTAGCGATGGTCACATTTTGGCTTTTCATAGTATGACCATTGTATGAATTATCAAATGAGATGTCGAACTTGTCGTTATAGTAGTCTTCGTACAGCGAATTAGTCATAAATGGCGATGATATCGGTGTTGTGGGCAGTGGCAGATCCAAATCGGGAAACTCGTCGGTATCGAGTAAGCCACCACTGCTGCTACGATTGCGAAACAACGAGTACTCGTTGAACTCGATCAATGGGTTGTGCTGTTTGTTAGCGAAGTACACCGGTTCCAGTTTGCTCCCATTCCATCCGAGTAATTGCCAAAATTTGTTCGAAATTCTTTTCATCTTTTTGTTGCGATGACTTAGTTTGTAAATGATATAAGCGCTCGCACCAATTAATAGTATGAGTGATGAATAACGGTTTACTAGTTTTTTTGTTCGTTCCGAGAAGAAATGAAAAATAAGTTCGTTAAACTAGATATAGATATGGCACACACTTTGGCACATAGTTTCGCGCACAATAAAATTAATTTTTAATTTAAAAAATTTAGAATTAGTCGGTAGTATTATATTTAACTAAAGCCACTTATCTTATTACGTGTTAAGTGTTTATGAATACGAAAAATGTTGTCACGGATTAATATTAATAACTAATAATAAGCAGAGAAATTAAGTGACGGAACAACTAATTAAAAAAAATCTGTAAGCAGTTTAGTCGTTTGATTATAGTTGTAGTGTTATATTACGCCACTAACTAAAGTACAGAATACTTCCTGACACTAACTTTTACTGTTTGCCAATTTGTTATGGAGTGGAGTTTTTTGATAAGATAGCAAGCGTTAGTATTACAGTCAATGCCATTTATAATATCTCGAGCAAAATAAAAAAAAGAAAAAAGAAAATGCCCTCAAATGTGTTTTGATTTCTTTGACACATTCAGCGTAATACATATTAATCATTTTATTTTTCTTTTAGTTTCAAAGCGCTAATTATATGAATTACAAGTTTTCAATTTTTTAATGTATCGGTTTATAATTCTTAATTAAGTTTAAATGTGTGTCTGTGAACGCGTTTCCAGGCTAATTTATTTGACTAATTTTGAATTATTTTAGTTAACAAAAAAAAATATAAAACAAATACATAGGAGTAAGTCATCGTTTCCGGAATTTTTTTATCTAGAAAATTAGTCAAAACTTATTCAGAACATAAACACAAAACGCTCACACATCCAAATAAACACAACATAACATTGAAAAGTTTTATGTGTGAATTAAGCGGTTAATTTGACGTCAAATTTAGATTGTATCTGAACGCTTATTTTTAGCAGTAGAGTGAAAATTTTCAAAACTAAAAATTTCTTAAATTACTAGACTATTTTTGGACAACATAATCATTAACGACTTGACAACCAAATTTAAAAAATGATTAATATGTGTGCAAAAGTTGAACAAATTATTAATTATGTTAATTTAATACTTTATTCTAAATAAATAACATTAAATTGACATTTAAAAGATAAATACAGTTAAACTTACAAACGCTTTCTTGTTTGACATCGAGTATGAATCCACACGATGGACAGTAAGTGGATGTATGATAGGAACCGATTAAGGAATATTCGAATGTTTGCAAACAAATTAGTTGTTTAGTATCCATAGTTAAGTAGAGTTGTTGTGGTTTGTGTTGTGGTTAGAGTTGATGTACGCGTTATGAGTAACTTTCAGAAAAAGTAGTCTATATTTAAATTATATTTTGCAATAAATGCAATGACATTTGTTTCATTTATTAACATTAAAATACTGGAGCGATGATAATACAGAATTTTCAATTCATATCTAATCAGCTAATAATTCTTTCATATAAAATATATTGAACATAGCAGTGCTACGCGACGCGATAAACGTGAAACAGACGTCAAGAATTTTCGATAATTATTCGGAAGCACATAATCTAACATATTTTAGTTTACAAATCATATTAAACACATTTATAAGTGCTGTGTTTTCAAAACCCGGTGTAATACTGAAATTTTTTTGTATGTCTTATTGTTACGATCAGCAATGTGTTACGAAATGGATTGTAAACTGCAAAACAATTCGCTACAACACAACAACACATTGTTTAACCTCATTGTACTTTAACGCATCAGTTGTTTAATCTCTCGAACAACACCACTACTCTAGTTTTAATTTTAAGTCACACTCAGTCTGTGAGGCATAATATAATTTTTTGCCTCAAAAATGCTACTCCACTACTCTCACGAATACCATTACATTCTGTGTTACGAACGTAGTTAATAAGACGCGCCTTCGACTGTTTAATGAAAGCGTTGGGTTGTGTGTGTTGTATGATATTTAAAGAAGAGTACACTAAGATAAACTTTTACTAGTTGTATATTTTTCTTTTAAACTCAAGACTTGGTGTACTAGTATTTACTGATAGTAGCGTTATTGCATTCTGTTTGACTATATTTAGTGCTGTACAGCTGTACATTATATATATCTCCGTCTCCAATAAGACTTTCCTCCTAAAATGTTTGTCATTCGTCGTAAGTCTATAGTTCTAATTTTTTAGATTTTAATATGTAAGGAATAGAAACAATTATTAAGAATTAAATTCAATTTGACTAATTTATCATAAAAAGTATCATTTTATTTATTTTGTCCGTAAATAAGCATTCCAAGTTTACAATAACTGATGAAATTAATCTTAATCATTTAATTTGCATTTAATATTTTATAACGAATGACTTAATATCATAACTTTTATTTCAAACAATGTAAAATTATGAAGACTTCAGAGATCAAAATATGTGTTTGATAATATTACAGTAAGGCTCAGTTTTTGGAATTTTGTTGGGCATTACTAATACTAGAATGTTTGGAAAAACTCTAAAAATAAGCTTAAAAGTAAGGGGAAGTGTGTGCTCCTGATTTGACTTATTTTTAGTAACGCATAGTAGCATCCATGAAGAGGTTCTGTCCGCGAAAACTAATACCATTGTCAATGTTGGCACTCAGTTAATCTACTTTTCAAGCAAAAAGTTACGTAATATTAATCCAAAAGATCATATGTTCTCCAGATGTGCATTGTATATACAATGAATTTTTAAAAGTCATCACTGTTGACGTGTGTGTGACATTAGAGTGAATTATAAAAACAAACCAAAAACCTTTTAAAATCGACTGAATTTTTTTTTGCAAAGTAAAACTTTTTAAATTTTTAAACAGAAAATTAAAGCGTAATGCCATAAATGTGTTATTGAACGAAACACACATACCGTACAATTAGTTGCATTATTATAGTGTAAAAGCGCGGGCAAATAATCTTTCAATCAAATGTGTCATCACATTGGATGACAAAACAACTCTTTGATGAATGACAATGCATTTGGGGTTAAAGAACATTTGGTGTGTATATAATCGGAAAATCACTGAAATTGTCTATAAACTGAATTTCGTTTGCCAATACTTTTTTTCGAAATACTTTTACCCTGCAAAACAATTTATTATGTCTGAGTTATGAATGCTGCTGACGTGATGTTAGAAACGTACGGAACAGACAGAAAATCTATCGCTAATGAGTTTGCTGAACCTAAAACAAACTATAACTAGAAGCAGTGGTATATTTAAGGATATATAGTAGATTTACTCAATTACTGAAAAGGAAATCAACTTCAATTACAAAATCCGCATTTTTTTAGATTTGTTCAAATTTTATTTTTTTTTATTTTTCATTATTTTTTTCTCTCAAAATTGAAGAAAATACTACAATACTGTAACAAAATTTAAATAAAAAACGTTTTCGAAGGAATTAATTGACTAGATTTTTAATTAAACAAATTATTGAGAATTACAACAATTATATTTTTTTAGATTAAAATTTAAATTAGAAGAAATTAAAGCTGAAAAACATTTAATTAATTTTTTAAAATAATTCTTTAACCGGCGTAGTGTTGACTTTCGTAAATAATTTTCATTACTTATCTTCCATATCCGTAACCACCATAACCGCCACCATAGCCTCCGTAACCGCCGCCATAACCGCCATAACCGCCGTAACCTCCATAACCACCATATCGGCGAAAGCCTGCCTCAGATACGGCAATCAAGACGAGCACAATAAGGAGTACTAATAATTGGTAAATTTGTTGCATTTTGTTTGAGTTTGAGAGAATTTAGTTTTTTTTAAATGATAAAAAGACTGCTAGATATACTATTTGATAATTTTGCTTCAAAATACTTTGCTTTTATATACCAACCACACGGGAAATCAAGCAATTTTAAACACGCTGAAAATTTACAATTTTAATCCACAATTCATATTAATTTCATCCCTCACTTCCTATACATTGCTAATAATCTATTTTAAATTTCCGTTGTACTCTTCTCGGTAAAAACTACAACTTCTATTAATTAAATTAATTCTAATCTATATTATCGAAAATCTTTAAGATATATATACTTTTTTTTAATCTATAATTTAGGCGGATTACTTATTTTTAAAAATTTCTTAATTCTTCGATTAACTACTTGTTCTCATTGTAGAAATGAATTTAAATTTACATAATATGCAGTGCATCATCAATACATCATACCATATGTTTTTTGGTAATGTTTGAACTATAATTTTTTAAATATTGCTTTCATTCTGTGAATTTTACTTCAACAGGATTTTGAACTGTATTTAATTTAGCGACAAATTATAATAAGCTTTTTCCTAACAATTTTAGTATTATAATAAAGCTAGAAGACTGGCTCTGGCTTTTGCTAGCGTTAACGTTTTAAAATTAATATTACATTGAAATAAAAAACTAAGTATTAAAATTGTTTAGGCCTACACTTGATGGATGTTTGCATTCTTTTTTGCAATATTTTTTGGAAATTTTTTCATATTAACAGAAGTTTGCGTAAGCAAAAAGTTTTTAAAAATTTGGTGGCGAGTGATAGAATGTTTTTAATGTCCGTTTTTTCTGATACTACGTATAAGCAATGCTTTTGATGAAAATTGCTCACAGAATTCTTTCGATAAAAATTCGTTTAATTAAAAAAGTTTTTTATGTTTTTTGAGTACAAAATACAGGTTTTTAAAATATTTGGAAAAATTTTATATATTATATTTAGAAACATTTTTTGCACAAAACTCAAATTATTACAGTAATTTCTAATTTTTTTAATAGCCTAAGAGGTTAGCCTAAGGTTATAGGTTATTGGCTGAGTCCAAGACTAATACTAAAGTTATATTTGCAACATTGAGGCCTACAGCCTTCGAAAGAAAGTACTAAAATATGTCAGTATAGATATTACCGAATACTTATTCTCAGACAAAATTCTTATCTATTTTAATCGCACTTTTTAAGATGAATAATTATTTAAGTTTTCTTTAAAAAATTTATTAAATTTATTTTCACAATTAACCAGAATTGACAAAATTATATTAATTGTACTGAACGACACCATAAATTCAAGTAAACAATTCAATTGTATTTTATTTAATTGCATGCAAATGTAAATTATTTTATTTTATTTAAAAATTAAAATTAATATTAGCAGAAATTTAAACTTAATTTTTTAAAAAAAAATTTTAGTTAAGAGTTGCACAAACAGAGTAAAAATTATTATGGGTCTCATTTGTTAATGATTTATATATTTTTGCAAATGTTACAAATACTTCAGAATTATTTACAATTTAAAACTCTTGAGAATTTCGACAGAAAGCGCGATTCCTGATCCAAATTTATGTCTTGTCGCTAATATGGTGGGATCATCAGTGTCTATCAGTTGGTGAAACTGTTGCCAAATCGTTGGATTGTCTGCCTCATAAGATTTACATTTCTCCACTGAGTTGTATTTTTCGCATCGCATTACCTGCGCGTCATCGGCCTGTTTTAGAAGTATTTTTAGTTAACTTACAATTTCTAATTCTCTGCATTTAACTAAAAATATTTTTCTTCGAATCAAAAATAAAATTTTAATACGAGAATTATATATATATTAAAGAAATTTCAGTCTAAATGTATATGTAGTTTATCGGATTTCCGCTCTACTCTACAAACTCAGAACACAAATAAGTAAATAAATTAATTACCATTTCGCTGATTACATTATCCCAATAATCTTTAGTGTCGTCGCCACAGATTTCTTTATTTCGATGGTGAACACACTCCTTGAACGAGAAAAATATGCAGCATCCGGCAGCGGTCCTATCGTTCACTGCCACCTCTTTAAGTTTCTCTAACATTATCAGATTTTTGTCGGAGCATATATGAAACGGCTCCATCTTCTCCTTCGGAATCAAGCACTTCGCGTGCGACAAAAACTCTTCCCTATCTTTCGGATTTGTGCATCTCTGGTCGACATGATTGCTTCCCTTTTTAAGTCCAATCTTGAATAGTGACTGAATAGTTCCTTCAACACACGAATCGGCGAATTCGGTCAAACATTTAAGGCTATCGCGAAGCGTTCTGCGGTATTAATTATTATTTTTTGGGGATAATTTAATTATCTTAATAAATAGAAATAAAAGTGAGAAAAGTATTATTCACTGGCAATGTTGGTCCAACTCTTGTTCATTGGTTGGCACAAGAATTTCTCTGTTTCCAAAAAACATCGCTTTATGTCCGCACGCGTCCGCGTCTTGAAGTGTCATTTTGCAGTCAGCTTTAATGCATTCAAAGCGATTGTTAGTTATAAAAACTATATTAATTGAAAGATTTCTCAATTATATTAAGTATATTTTCGAAGTTATATTACTTACTTAATAGAAAAATAAGTTTGTTATAAGCCATACTTGATTTTATTGATATTTCACTTTCTCTGCCCGAAACGAAACACTTTTAACTTTTAGTTATATAAAGAAGAGTGAATATTCCTTTTCTTTGTATTTTATAAGTCATGTGGTGTTCATTAAGCCGTGAATATTTCACTTAAATACTAACATATAATTAAATCTCCGTTAATGTTATTTTTTATTGCTTTGTTGTTGATTTTGACTCGAATAAGAAAATTTTGTAATTGAAAATAAGGGGTTTTCGCTAATTTTTTAAATGTGTGAAAAGCTTCCATTAAAAAAGAAAAATGACTAAATTTAAATTTTAGCTCAATATACATGCAAGATAAAAATCTCGGTCCAGTAAAAACATAAATTTAATTATAGAGAATGAATTTTCATTCGTTCCAAACTATTCAAACATATTTGTTTGGCTTTCCAGGATTCATAAAATTTATGCCGTGTCAAGTGATAGTAAAAAAAATATCATTATGACGCGTAAAAGTCGATAATAAATTTTGGCATAATTGAAAATTGTTTAAACTTTAAAATAATATTTTTAAATAATTTTATATCCTTTTATTTTTGTCCACCTAATATTTTAAAGCCCGTCAAAACGTGAATGCTGTTTCCAAAATATAGCCCACAGTTTAAAATTGTAAAACGCCCGCTAGATGTCCAACATTACGAGTACCAGTACTCAAGCCTAATATTTATGAAATGATAATTTATTGATGCAGTTCTTAATGGAATAATAATTAATCACGAAACTTCAATTAAAATGATTAAAATTGAAAAATGCCTCTATTAGTATAAAGTGAATCTCAGTGATGCGCAACATTCGAGCGGATGGCGCTCTATGCTGACCGCTGAGCATTAGGCTTTTTCACCAGACTTTAAAGTTTTACGAGCGTCAGAGAGAGAGAGAGAGAGAGAGAGAGAGAGAGAGTCGAGCATATGTGCGCGCATCAGTGGTGATTCTTACAGAATTTACAAACGGTACTAAATTTGCTAAGTTAATATAAAAACACAATAACCGGTTTTTATTACATCAGCCAAATAAAAAACATTCTTTGTATTAAACTAAGTTTCGAAATTTTTTTTTGAAAAAAAATCTTCATTAGTAACAAAAAAAAATTTTCAGTGCAAACTTTAAATAATTATTTTAATAATTTATGTCAAAAAGAAATAAGTGAATAATTACGACATTCAGTCTAATTTCTAAATAAATATTTTAGTGATGCATTGACTGTCATACCTAATTAGTGATTTGAGTAAATGGTTGAGTTATTATACAAGTTTAATGAGTTATAGTTCCACAAAACATTTTTTGCTTCGAATTACTAAAAACTGTATGCTCGAACACAAACTACACTTTTAAACACGTTTTTTAACACATTCAGTATTAACACAATTTTAGCTCATCGAGTAAACATGAGATCAATCATTTTTTACCCGTTTTAATATTTGCTCATTCGAATTATGCTAATTCGAAATCCTTTGCTCTAAATTTATTGATAAAAAACAATGCCATGAAATCCTTAAAAGTTATTACATTTAGAGATCTATCTGTTAAACTCTATCCCAACTTACATCGCATTGATTTCTGTTGCGCCTAAAATTTATTCTTATTTTTTTAAATATCTATATCGAGTCGATGAATAGTTTAGGTGATAAAATGATGAAAACTTGTTTTATTATAAAATGATGTACGAGTTTTCAACAAAATAATTGAATAATGACTCAAACTTTATATTCAATCTAAAATAAATAATTCATTATTTTTTTTGCATAGTCTAGTCTATAACAGATTAATGTCAATATAAAGTTAAAACTTGAGAAAATAGAAATTAATATGTAGATCACAATTTTTTGTTAATTATTATTCGAAGTATATATTTAAATACTTTAGTTAAATAAATAAATTCGGCTATCAGTTTGTAAATAAATAAGCTTAGAATTTAAATAAATTAGAAATTATAAAATCACTTGAGTATTCCGGGCCTCAAAGCTCAACCATGAAAAATATTTTTAACGATACATTTATTAAAATCATAAACAAAACTTTAATTAATGAGCATTTTTTCTCGAATGTCAAGAGTTTCGTATCACCGCGTGTTGACCTGAAAAAATCAGTTTTTTTCTAGAAAAAAAGTTATTACAGTCAATCCAATTATATAAATGTTTAGCTAAAAATATTAGAATTTCAGTTTAAGGTCATGTTTGTGGTCTCTCTCTGTGTTTTTTGGCACTAAGATCTTCCTTCCTCTTTATTCAAAATCAAAATAAAAAACTAAAAATATTTCTCACTCCGAATTTATCGAAAAATTAGCCACTTATACAGGCAAAAAAAACAGGTTTAAAAAGCAGAGAAAAATCGCTGTATTCGCACTTAACGTTTATATAGCCTTAAAATTTTGGCTAATCAATGCAAAAATCAATACTTTATTATAAGAATAGTATTGAACGGCCACCACAAACAGCTTGTATTATTTAAGGGAATTTACAAGTTCAATAAACCTCTAGAAAACTAAAACTTTTTTCTTGGCGTCAAATAATTGAAATGCCGGCTGAAAACAGTAAAAATTTAAATGTTTTTCCTCATTTTATACGCTAAATTCGTAAAACAAATGTAGTGTCAAACTTGAGTCAGTGTGTTCTGCGCTCTCGAACGCAAGTTTTATGTTAGAAAATTATTATGTTTACGCGTTTCGTACGATTTGTGTTAGTAATCATAATCATATTGTTAGTTCATTTGTTTATTTTGACTGCGATCACAGCTGCTTTCGATAAGCTAAATGAGTTTAGTGATATTAATTACGAAGTGTGGAATATAAAAGTAAGTTTAATGCCAACTTTAAAACTAACTGTAGTGTAAAAGTTGCTGCTTTAATCCTATGTTACTTTAATCTTCGACTTTTACCTCTACATTTTTTTATTAAACTTAAATGATTTTTTCACTTTTAACGCACAGTGGTGTTTTTAGTTAACCTTATATATAGTATAAGAATATTGTATGATTTATTAGGGATTATTGCCTAATGATTTCGAAAATTATTTATGGAGTCAACACATAGAAATACCGTTTCACACCAAACGTCATATCGCAAAGGTAAGATAATAATTCATTTCATTCATCTTATGCCTATCAATGTTCAGTTTATTTATACGTTCAATATACTAAGCGATAGGTCATAGTTTTGTGTGTGGCGCACATTCATTAAATTTAAACAAAGATTTTATACTTTTTTTTAAAGATTGAATCTAATGTGAAAATCGAAAATGAAAAGTTTATTGAAGATATTTCACTATACATTTGCTCGGAAAGTGAAGAAATTTTCGACGATAGC
>JAQIVF010001672.1:0-13242 GCA_034698365.1 Steganacarus magnus | reverse complement strand
AAGTTAAATGAATTGAAATCTCACAGTTTTGTTCAAAAAAATACAACTATTAATATTTATTTGCATGTGTGGGCTGTCTTCAAAGTGTTCAAACATTTCAAACAGTTGTTATAAGAAAACAACAAAATTCTTTCAGTTGTAAACATCGATTTTTTTCTATTATTTTAGTACGTATATCATTATCTCTGTGATATATTTAACTTTATATATATTTATACTGTAAGTAAATATAAATTTGCAAATACTGTACAACCAACACATCTCACAAATCTCGTCAACTGATCACTAGTCCTCAATTTGCTCGATTTCTCCAGCATTGAAGCGCTCGGGATCTGCCTGTACCGTAAAACCAAGGATTGAGTTATCGATAACACGTTGCTTTGGTTTCTTTTTCTTTTTGCCCGCTTGAATGAATCCACTGATTTCAGACTCTCCGCTGTGAACCGTTTGATTAGTAATCGGCGATTGAGATAATTTATTAGTGGACGGAGTGATCGCAGGCGCGGGTCCCCACATCAGTTCCTGTTAATTCAACAGTAGTGCCAACGAATAAGCTTATATTCAACTATAAACTCCATGTTCACTTAAATACCTCTGTCGCTTCTTTTTTGGCCTGATTTCGAAAGTACGAACGTCTTTCGATAAACTGTTTGGCAAAATCTTTCACTTCTTTGCTCTCTCCAAGATATGAGCGAACGTAATCATTGATTTCGAATGGAGATTCAACGTCTTTTAGAAAAGCGATAAAAGTTGGAACTAAATTCATTAAAAAAGTTAATTAAGAAAATTGGAAATAAAAAAGTTTTAAAAAACTATACTTACTATCAACACTAGACTGAAATTTTGCGAGAACTTCATTACACCATTGAGTGAATTCGTCAGTTTTTTGTCGCCTTTGATTTTCAAAAAGCCTCAATACTGTTTCCTATTGAAAATAACAAAACGCATTATAAGATAACGCATATTGTATGCAATCAATGTTTAGAGAGTGTTTACCTCATCTTTTTTGGTGCGCGAATTAACTTTAGTCTGATAAAGTGCAGTATTATTGGCCTTTGTATTGCTTAACATTAAGGCACTATCATTGGCTCGATTTGGTTGAACTTTCCGTGTAGTCTCGGGCTCCCAAAAACCTACGGAGGAAGAATTTGTAGAGTTCGTTACTTTGACCGGCAATTGACCGAACAATTGATTATTGGCATTATTCCAAATGCCAGCATTTGGCACATTATTATTAACTTGTATTTGTTTCAATTGATCGATCTGTTTCTGTTTCGCTAATTTATCGGCTTCTTCTTTCTGAATTTCTGCCAATGTCTTGACTGGAACATTCTGTTGCTGCTGATATGAAGATGTGGCCCAAGTCAGTGATTGTTTATTTTGTTGCTGTTGTTGTTGCTGTTGTTGAGCGTGAAATAAAGCCTGCATCTGTTGCTGCTGTATCTGCATCTGTCTCTGCCGTTCTTCGCGTTCTTTCTCTTCCTGTAACCTTTGAATTTCGTTAAGTGATAATGGGGTTTGCTGTTGTCTTTGAGTCTGTTCCTGCTGTCCGCCCCACGGTTTTCTCTGTTGTTCTTGTTGTTGCAACTTCATTATCGCTTCTTGTTGTTGCATTTGACGTAATCTCTCCATTTCTTTCGCTCTCTGCTGCTCAATCTCCTGAAGTTGTTTTCTTTGTCGCTCTTTCTCAGCCTCGAGTTGACGCCTTCGTTCTGCTTCCTCCTGTTGCTGTCGTCTCGCATACTCTTCGAGACGCATTAGTTCTTCTTGACGACGTCTCTGCTCCTCAATTATACGCCTGTCCTCTTCGATTCTATTTCTCTCTTCTTCGAGTCTTAATCTTTCCTCTTCTTCACGCTTTCTTCGTTCTTCCTCCTGCTTTCGAATTAATTCTTGATTTTTCTGACGCTCTTCTTCAAGTTTTTTCTGCAACTCTTCATATTTCCTTTTCTGTTCTTCGACTATTTTCCTCTGCATCTCTTCCTGTTCCAATTTTCTGCGCTGCTCTTCAAAAATTTTTCTCTTCTCTTCCATATCCTTCCTTTCCTGCTCTTTTAATTGCATTTCTTCAACCGCTGAAACAGATATAACGCCAGAATTCATGTCCCAAATACTGGCGACGTGACCACTATTGTTAACCATTTGCAATGGCCTCGCGTTTTGTACGCGCATCTTTGATAACGCTTCTAATGAAGATATTTGCGAATCTTCTGAAGGTCTAGTGTTTGGAATGGATGTCTGAAGCGATTGTCTTTGTCGCTCCATATTTACATATTGTTGCACAAGAACTTCTTGCTGTTGTTGTTGAGATAAGTCACAAAAACCGTCTTGCTTTTTAAGTTGAGCCAATAATTGTCTCAATTGTGACTGCATGTCTATGTGTTGATTCATGAAAATGGGTTGTTGTTGAGATGCTTGTTGTTGTTGTTGCAGTTGCTGTTTGTGTTGATTATGTTGATACTGTTGTTGAATTATTTGTTGATGAGAATGTATATTATGCGAGTTTGTATGAGGTGTTGATGATAATGAAACGGGTTGTTGTGTTGCATGTGACGACGAAGACGATGATGTGCTTCTCAACGGAGGAGGAGTCGATCCCTGCACTTGAAGAAAAGGTATTCTCTCCCATAATTTAAAGAGTTCTCCAAGTTGTGAAAACATTTCATCACAACCTCGTCTGACTAGTAAATCCATTGCAAAATAACCGGCAGTAAACCAATCGTACATTTCGTGCGGAGTGAACGGTCCCTGTATCTCTCCCTGTGGGTCCCTATAAAACCATTTAAACGCGTCTTCATGATTAACTGGTAACACTATTAGACTTTTCATGTTCGCTTCCAAATCGTTTTCATCCTTTTGATCGTCTTCTGCAGTCCACATCGCAACCATATTTTCGGCCTCTTTTTCTAAATGTGCGAAACCGTCCTCTTCTAATGGAGATTTCATATTTTGCTGATTCAATGAACTTTTATTCGAAGTATTGGAAGGCGAGGCCAGAGCTTGTCTTTGATGTTGCTTTTGAGTTTTCAGAGAAGATTGTGGTGTTTTTATAGAAATTATGTCTTCATTAGAATCTTGTGAGAGAACTTTTTCTAAATTTTGATTAATATTTTCAGTTTTTACATCTTTGGAGTGTTGTTCAATATACGAGTCATCTTTAATGTCCTGACATTCCGATCGTTTCTGTTTCCCATTCTTAGACTCATCACAAGCATCCAAATCATTATCATTGATCTCTTCGTCGTTTCTATTCAACTTGTCTTCTAACTCCTCGTCGTCTTCATTATTATCCTCTCTAAAAGCTCCAGAAGCATCAAAAGTGCCAACTTTAGCGTCACATTCTGGTCCGTCATCGATACTCCATTCCGGTAAACTGTTTCTTCTGTCATTCTCTTCGATATCATCCCATAATTCACTTTTATCTTTATGATAATTATTATATGGCTTTCTATGTGGACCATTCCTTTGTTGATGATCATTGTCGTGCTCGTACTCCCTTTCGCGATCTCCTCCTCTCCAAGAATTATTACGGTTCCAATTATCAGCGATTCGAGCAGTTCTCCAGCCCTCACGATCCTCTCCTCTTCCAGCAGTTCTCCAATTTTCAACAGAGGAAGAACGAGAATTATTTTTCCTCGAGATCGGTGTGTCGTCTCCATTACCGCCACTACCAATACCAATACCAATAGCACTACCACTACCAGCAATACCGCCACGATTATAGCCGCCGCGTTCAAACCTCTTCTCACGAGAATTAGAACCGTTATCTTCATTAATACTACTACTTCTCTCAAAGTTTCTGACCCTAAAATCTCTCCTTTCGGGAGGACTATCACCGGAATCATCATAAGAGGTGCCGCGTTGATAATATCCTCCCCTTCCGCGTCCTCTGCCACCCCTTTCCGATAAACTACTTCCCCTACCAGTGCGTATAGACACCCCTCCCCTATCACTGACGCGTTCCCTATCATTACCAGATGGTGCAGTCTTTCCTAATAATCTCACCACAACATCACTATTGACAGGTCGAGACCAAAGTCTTTGCTCGTCGTCAGACATCGGAATAATAGCGAGCGGTAATTGAATTTTTTCGACAAATATGTGAGGAAATTCGGAAAGTGCTTCGGGAGGCTTACAGTTACGGGTAAACAGCGCAAGCATTTCTTCGCGTCCATAACGATAATCTGCTAATTTATACTTTGGCGGAGCTGTTGTTGTTGGAGGCGGTTGGCTATTAGTGCCGCCATCAGATAATGCTCGCAACCTATCATTAAATTCATTGTATCAATTATGTTATGTTGATTGCATTATGTTAACGTTATTATTGATCTAATGCTACAATCTATATATAAACATACCATTCGGGACCGAATTTCATATCAGTGGCTGCCATTCTATCAGATTATTACTATTTCTCCGTTTATTTAATACTTAAGCGTCAAAATTCGTTTTCTGCGCAAACAATATGATACAACAATTAATAATTTATATTATGATATATCACTGATGATAAGCGTATTATAAAGTGTTATGAAAATATGTTTGCAAACATGAAAACATAACACGCTATCACTGAACACCACTTTAATGTCAATCAAAATCACAATCAAAATGAATTACCTTTTGGTTTAAAAACAATCAAATGTGTGAACGAAAACGAATTCACAAATATATTTTATATAAAAAAACGATTTTCAATAACTTTTACAATAATACGTATAATAATTAGACTCAATATATAATAATTAATAATGCGTTTAACAATGGTATGGATTTAGTTAATAATTTATAAATAAGAAGAAGTGGTCAAACAATTGAAGTGTGGATTTAAATATCTAGAAATTGATTTGTTTTTTTGTTTCGAACAACAGATATGTATTGTATATATAGAATTGAAAATAGTTTTTATGAATCGTATTCGTAACACTTATCTATAGTATACAGTATTTTAGTGTTGTATGTAGTTTTGATGAACACAGTGTTTTAGTGTTTACCTCACAGCTGCAAAATATGGTTGACCTTCACTACACTAAAATGAGGATAAATGATGGCGTAACTAAACACAAACACCAAACATAAAATAACATATCTTCTTCGCAACCCATAGATTATCTTCTTTTTTCGGATTATTATTTATTTTATTAATTTTGGCAAATTTTATTTTTTAATTACAATTTTTTGGCAAAACATCAAACTAACAATATTTATGCTCTTATAGTTTTATTTTCGCCAAATTCTTAAAACTTTAACTAAAAAATGTTCAATTAATTTTATATTATTTTTCTCGAGATTAGTGGCAATTTTTAAAGAAATTTTTTTAACTAAAATTCGTTTATAAAGATGATCGAAGTAAAGTAATTCTACTCAATCATTTTAAATTTTATAACAATAAGCTTACATCAAGTTCTATGAAGTAAAAAGTAAAACCGTAATCAGAATTAACGAATAATTTTTCAACTTTTGGATTATTTATGGACTTGATTTCCTATGAGACATGGGAACAGCATCCCAGTACTCATAACTAGATGTTTATAATAAAAAGCATAAAATCTTAATTAAAGATTCTATAAATGCGTAAAATATCATAAATTCAATAAAATAAAAATACCTCATGGATTAAACTTAAAGTTAACTTCAAAATTTACTATGACTTTCCAATTTTTATAAAAGTAAAGCTTTTTTGAAACTTTTTTACAAAAAAAATATTCAAGATTAGACACTCAAGTAAATGTATAATGAAAATAACATAAAATCACGGTTATAAACGAAACGGATTTTATCAGAGGGAAGCTCTGTTCAAAATAAATGATTTGGGCTTCATTTTATTTAGCGTCGATTACGATGACGTTCAAAATATGTCTTTATTCTGGTAGTTTAATTGTTTGGAAAAAAAACATTTATAATTAGCAATAGTTTACATTTAATATAATTAAAATCCAGCCGAAGACATAATTAGAAAATTTCTAAATTAAGCAATAATAAAAGTTAACGTTAAAGTTAACTTTAAATTTAAACACTATAATGACAAAATTAACAAATATTAAAACATTTTTGATTAATTTTGATTGATATAATTAAAAAAAAATTTTTAATGGGATATAAATAAATTTTAATCACATTTGAATCAAAGTCAATATGTAATAACTTAATATACTTTGTACTCTACATTAATGACTAATGATAGACAATATAAGTGATTTAACATTACGATAATTAAAAATGATTTAAAAAATCAATGCGAAAGTTTTTAAACAACTTAATGGAAGACTATATATATAACGGTATAAATTATATGAAATGGAAAACAAATAAGTTAATAAATTAATATAAAATATGAAAAAATAATGTAGTAATTTCAATAAAAATTGTCACAAAAAACAGATCTTTGGTTAGTTTACCGAGAAAAAAATAA
Organism: Steganacarus magnus; assembly: GCA_034698365.1. Classification (NCBI taxonomy): domain Eukaryota; kingdom Metazoa; phylum Arthropoda; class Arachnida; order Sarcoptiformes; family Steganacaridae; genus Steganacarus; species Steganacarus magnus. Next base: position 6,830 of record JAQIVF010001672.1, on the reverse strand, counting down.
TTGTAACTATACTTAGATAATACCCGAGAAGTGATGCTAATTAGAATAATAATAATCAGATACAATATTACCATTAATATGTCACTATAATGTTACATAAAGTTAAATTATACTCTAATTGTTTATAGAACACGAAGTTAGCGAACAAATATATTATCGAGGAGTTGCGAAGCCGCCGCTTCCATATTCCAGTTCGACGCGTTTAAAGCCTTTTCACATTCTGGTTTTGATGCAATCCCTAGATTCATGAGTTGCGTTATTTGCAATTCTTTGAGGGCAGCGATCGCATCCATATTATGTTTATAGAGAGCGACCATACATTCGTTGATTGTAGCGCTCTTTACCCTACTTTGTAATCGCAAAACTAATGGATTGGGAGATTCCAGATTTATTGGTTGTGAAGCGCCTGGTATTGAATTTGCCGTTATTCCAACCCCGTATATAACTTCTCGAGTTGGAGCTGAAGGCGTTACCAGAAATGGTTTTACGTGAGCTGTATTAGGATTCGATAAATTAATACCATCGGTAAAAGTATGATTTGAAATCTTATTGGAAGTAGAAGTTGCCTTTTGTTTGAGAGGAGGTAATGACGATGTGACGGCTAGAACTGATGGTTTAGTCGCAGACGTTTGTATAGCAGTAATGTTTGCATTTCTCCTGGCTGTTGCTGTCTTCGGCGGCGGTTGTAACAATGGAATTGCTGTTTTTGAAGGATTGCTTTCAAATGTTGTTTCGAATCCATTAAAATCAGTTTCAAATCCATTTTTAACATGTATCCCATTTGATTTAAAAAGTTTTGCTTCCAACTCTGCTAAAAAATCATTATTGAACTTTTCTTCTATTTTATCAGTGGATTCAAAATTAGTTTCAAAAGCTAACGGTTCGCAAGTTTCATTAACCGTATTTTCTAAGTTCGAAAGTTTGGGCGAATGAGACAAACGTATTTCGTTGATTTTAGGTTCCAACCACTCAAATGCTTTATCTATTCGCTCCAATTTTGACTTATCATTGATATTTTGATCTTCTTCGGCCATATTATTTGTTTGCTTGCTATAATTATATGTATTATATTTGAATTTATCTTTGACTTGAGACTCATCAGATTCGCTGTTTGCAACCGACGAATAATAACGATGCAGTGTTTGATTTTGATCGTGAAATTCAAGTTCATTATTGCTTGTCTCGCACGGAGGCGAGTAATATTTAAAACTATCAGCGTTTAAATTCGATGAAACATTAGTGTCTAATGGAATGTTTACATATGTTGGTTCTTCCGAATCATTATTTCCATTTGTTGATTGCAATGCATTATGCGTTTCAACCATAATTTCTTGTGCTGTGGAAGAATTAATAGTTAATTCGTCAGTAAAATCTATTAGAACGCCATCCCTCTGTATCTCATTATTTTTAATATCATTCCACTCATTTTCACCAGTTTTCAATTGCGTATAAGATGCCGATCGGCGCGGAAGTCTTGCCTTCTGAATGTTTAATAATAATTCTTTTTCGTTTTCAAGTTTATTATAACCGAATTGGGTGACTCTCTTCGATCCAATTTGATTAAAATCCGAAATGTGCAACGTTTCTAAATGTATTAAAAACGAGATTAAACCACTTAATTATTAAACATTTTCACACATAAATTATTAAACACCTACTTTTTTGTCTGTTTGCTAATTTAGGAGCGGGTGGCAAATCAATCTGTAAGCCAAGAACGTCTGGAGGTTCCATGGGATTTTTCAGATACATTTCGTCGATATACCCAGGATCGCCCCAACACTCGCCGTGAGAACCTCCATGACCAGCATGAATGAAACTGTTTCTTAACGGTTTGCTAATATCACTAGTAGTGAGTGAATTAGATGTTCCTAAAACATATCGTGGAAAATAACCGATATTGAATGTTCGTTGATTCTGTGCTTTCCACCAATAATTTTCGGGTCTTCCATCAATCACTTCTACCGTATCATTAACTTCTATATTTAGATAAGAATAAAGCTCAGTATTATGTGTCGTTAGTTTCGGAGTTTTTTCTGTGTTTCCGTAAAACTTTTGAAGAGCAGTGAATTTATGAGTACGTGCTTCGCAGAAAAAATCTTTGAGCGCATCAAACGTTGGCCTATCATTAGGTTTATGTGCCCAACACTGGAGCAAAAGCTGATAAATATCTAAAGGACATGCATTAGGCATACATAATCGTTCGCCTTCTTTATCTATTTTGTGTAATATCTGTGCGCCATTGAGTCCAACCCACGGTTCGTTGCCAAATGTGAACATTTCCCAAAGAGTTACCCCAAACATCCTGAAATTGCAACAATTAAATAAAAGTTTGTGAGAAACGATTTTTTATCACAAATTTTAATCCTAAAAATTTATAAGCATTTGATAGTGAATTTAATCTAACTTTTATGCAAATGAGCGTTGTTCTGCATAATTAAAAATCGTCTATAATTATAGTATAACTATTACAGTATATATTTTTATGATCAAAAGCCATAGTATTTGTTAATAAAAATAAAATGATTTAAAAAGCATTAAATATTAAAACAACTCCTGAAATATTTAATAACTTAAGATAATTTCTTTTCTTGAAAGTTTTTTATTTTTTATCTATCGATTAAATAAAACTGGCACTAAAATTATTATGAATAAAATATCTACAAATAGAAAATCCTTGAAATATTCAATTTTTTTTATATAAAATACTTTTCAAATTGAAGGATACCATTCACTTATGAAAGATTCTATGTTTCTCATTGTACAACAAATTGCAATTAGAAATAAAATTATAAAATAGTTTGTCGAATTTTTATTCTAAATTCTTAAAAATGAGAACACATTAACAACAAATCGATATTTTCTAATCGGTCATAAGAGTTGTCTCTAAATTTACAGTAATAAGTTATAATTTCTAGATTTCCGCAATTTTTTATTTCATAAATTAAATGCATATAATACTAGTTATTATAAGCATTAATCGTATAAAAATGAGAGCTTTTAGACAATTATATATGCTATTTTTTTAACGATAATTGCTATAAATGTTAGTTTGGAAGGAATAACACATACCACTGAAGTTTCGAGACAAACTTGTTTACTTTAAGAACACTTGAATATCATTATCTTATTCTCATTTTTTGAAGCAATTTAAATGGCTATTTTTATATGCAACTTTTTTAGCTCTAATAATTACTAATAATATATAATAAAGTAGAATACTGTAAATTATATCTTAAAAATAAGTTAAGATGTCAAAAAATATTTAGTTGCTAACCAGGTATCGCTGGCGTGCGAAAATTGTCGCGATTTAAGTGATTCGGGTGCGCACCACGGAAATGGCACTTTCTTATGCTCGTTCATAATATAACAGTCTTCGTGACTGGGAATCGCTCTCATAAGCCCGAAATCACCGATTTTCACTTTATCACTGGATGATAGTAAAATATTACGCGCCGCTAAATCTCTATGTATAAATCTCTTGGACTCCAAGTAAGCCATTCCGTTAGCGATTTGTATGGCGTACTCGATTAAAGTCGATATAGACGTGTGTCCGCACTCTTTGCGCAACCGATCCCTCAACGAACCAATAGCTGCCAATTCGGTGACCATCATCATTGGAGATGACAGCACAATACCGTATAATCGAATCAGGTTTGGATGGTTGAGCTGATGCATGGAATTCACTTCTTTCTCGAAGTCGTCCAAAGCTCCGGCCTGTGATAACACTTCCTGTTTAAGCACTTTGACCGCAACCTGTTTGATGCGACCATTAGGTAGAGTCCATTCACCTTTCATCACAACACCAAACGATCCGTCACCCAATTTCTCCGATGTTTTTATGTCTTTACTATTAATAAGACACGTAAATCCATTGGATGTCGATTGCGAAGAGCTCTTCCTTTGCGTCATCTTTTCATTTTGGTGCTTATCGTCGCTCTGTTGCGGCTTTGATAAGAATAAGTTCAATAATGGCATCGTTTTTCGTTTTCTGGCATTGATTTTCTTCTTCGCCGCATCGACACACCGTCTGGCAGCGGGTCTACCCATACCCACCTTCTCGTGCGTCAAATCATCGATTAATACTTTGTCGAAGTGTTCGATACGCGTTACGTTAATATTACGTATCTTATCGTAGAACTGTTCCAACTGAACCTCACGGAGAAGATCGTAGAGCGACTCCAAACTCTCGCTCTTTCGTAACGACATTATCGATTCAATTGAGTGAGTATTACGCAAATACAATCAAACAATGTATTGAATTATGCGATCGATGTGTATATAAACATAATTGAGAGCAAATCGCGATTCAACTCAAATCACAAACATTTCACGCTTAATAGCGCTAATAGTTATGAAAATATATGAAATAAAGTGATGATTGATTACAAATCACAAATAAAAACAACTTCATTACTATTGAAACGGACAACAATTTTCACTGACGAGTAGTATTGAAGTGTATGTACGTATATATAACTTTTGTTTGTTTATATAATTGAATGACAGTATTTGTATTGTATATGTATTTGGAATGAAGGTTATTATTGAATAGGAATTTCTCAGTCTATTAATTGATAGCTAAACTACTTTCACCACAACTATGTTTCGTCACACAAACACGAGTTTACTCACTCCTCCTTTTGTGTTGTGAACGTGTAATGAACGCTAACTGATGTGCACGATGTGTCACACACCGACACAATCGCCCCAAACCGAACTCCAAACCGAACCCAAACTGAACCCATACTTGAACCACAAACACCTCATTTCAATATTCTGACTTCCCTTTAGATTACATATTAAAAACGCAAAATGTAATATTTTACAATGAAAATTAGGTGAAATTACATGTGTAGTGCTTAGCGATGGGGATAAGCTCAAGCTTATTGAAGCTAGCTTAAGCTCGGCCAAGCTCAATGCAAGCTCGACAGAACATTTTGAGCTTATAAGACCAGCTCAAAGCTCAGACATTTTGAGCTTAAGCTCAGTAAATTAAATCATATGAATTTGAAATTGCAAAACAGTTATCAATTATATATGGTTTAATTAATTTAGATAAAATTTTGGAAATTGTTTGAACTGGGTTTTTTATGTAAGGGACTATTATTCTTGCGGTAAAATCAGTTTTATGAATTTTATGTTTATTTTTCTTAATCTTTCTGTTATAATTTTAAATTCGATTGTATTTTATTTTTGTCGTTGAGCGAAATTTGATTTTACTTGTCTTTTACTTTTACTTAAGTGAAAGTAAAAGTTAAAATATTTTCGACTTTTACTTTTACTTTTTAAAAAGCGAAACAACACTAGTTTAAGACAAAATAGTTAATGTTAAAAATTGTGTGGACTTTGAGTATATATTTTTGATGATAACTATTAAAGGTGCTATTTGTTCGACTTTTCTTAAACCATATTAAACCAAACCATATCTAAAAATTTAAACCATACCAACCCAAACCATAATTTTAAAATCCAAACCAATCCAAACCACGGGTAAACCATTAACATGTTTTGTATGTCTAATTTTACAAATTTTTTAATTAAAATCAAAAAAGACATCTTAAATTTGATTATAATAACATTTATAAATCGGATATTTTTAAAATCAATTTTCAAAAAAAAATTCTCTTTACCAAAGTAAAGATAAAAATTTCATATACTAACTGTTAAAAAATTACAATTTTCGAGATAAAAATGCAGTTAATGGTTTAATAGTTTGTAAATGGTTTTTTTAAAATAATGTAACCAAACCAATCCAAACCGAATTTAAAAAATTAAAACAAAATCAATTCAAACCATGGTTTAACCATTAAGAACCAAACCAATAGCACCTTTAATTACAATCTCTATTAGTGAATGAAAATTTTGTTCCATTGCCGTGGAACGTTAGTGGAATCGGGGATTAGCTCCGGTAATGGAACGTTAATGGAGTGAAAAAATAAAATTTTTTCGTTAATGGAACGGTAGTGGAACGGTTATGGTATTTAACTAGAATTAATTAAATTCAAAATAAAATAAGATATTTCTAAAAGCTTAGCATTTCAATTTCAAAAATGCTGTGCAATAGTTATAATAGTATAAATACCTTGAAATAAGATACATATATAATAAATTTTTAGTGATTGATTAGTGGAACGTTAGTGGACCGGTAGTGGAATTTAAAAATTTCACGGTAATGGAACGGTAAAGGAAATTTATTTCAGTTTTTTACCGTTAATGGAACATTAATTGAATTTTTGAATCGGTAATAGAACGGTAGTGATAATTCAAAGTCAAATATTTTCAATCACTAATCTCTATCGTAAAATCAGCTAAAAAGTGGAATTTATTAAAAAATATTGTAAAAATAGGATTTTTCGGAATAACAAATTTGGATCTTTTAAATCCTTATTTTATATTATAATTATATATCAAAGTTATCGCTTAATTATTTTCATTGATTTCCTGATAATGTTATTAGAGATGATAACAATACTAATAGAGTTGGTTTGATCGCCACATTCAAACATACAAACCATTGCAATATTAGCGCCAAAATTACGTCATATCTGTTTGCGAGTAAACATCACTTTTATTTTAATTTTTTAAATGTGATACAATGTGTTATACATTTACTATGTTATGTTACGCTATGTTTATGTTCGCAAAATATAATTAATAAAATAAAAGACTTGTTTGAATGAATCTATAAAATCAATAATGGATGACGAATTCGAACCCGATTTCGAGGAAGAAGAAGAAGTGATCGGTTTTGTAAACTCATTTCTTTACGACAACAATGAGCTCAATAATGACGAGAAAAATGACGAGAGAATTGATGAGCGAAGTGATGA
>JAQIVF010001671.1:0-13247 GCA_034698365.1 Steganacarus magnus | reverse complement strand
AAATACAGTGGTATTTTTACCGTAAAAATATATTTATGGCGAGAAACCATTGAACATAAATCATTTCATTTTATACACAATATATTTATAAATAATATACAGTAAATACATATATTGTAAAGGTTTATATTAAAAGTTCACCCGTAAGTTCAATTTAAATAAAATCCGAGTTTCATCGATTAAAAACATAAAGTATATAATATTTAATTTTATTAAAATATAACATCAGATTAGATTTTTAAACCAATCAAATTAAATACAAAACATTTTTGTTAAAGGTTTTTCATTTGAAATTTCTTTCCACTGCAGCAAACATAAAAAATGCGAAATTTTCAATAATCACAGTGTCGTCATTATATTGACGCCGACACTGATAATACTTCTGTCAGAACAAAATAAAGCCAGAAGACGAGTTAAAATTTGCTAATATAAAAAAGTTGGCAAACGACATAAAATAAAAAAATACGCAATAATTAATACCGAATTTATTTTTAATTAATAGAAAATTTATTCTAACATTGCATTTCTAAATCAATTCAGCAAAAATTAAATTGTCGATAGAAATTACTGTAATAAAAATATATTGGTTGAACTTTTAATATAAATCAAAACACAATTTGTAAAAAATCATACATACATGACAGTGTAAATTATTAATTATTATATAAAAGAAAAGAAAAAATTCTGTGATATTTTTTATATGTGATAATTATTATTATTATTATTATTTCTAAATGCATTGAACATTTAATATTTGCTGTGATAACGAATGATAATAATAGTAATAATTAATAACGATATTTTTTAAATTAGCAATTTATATGTGAATTATTTTATTATTATTATTATTATTATTATCATAACATTTTTAATTTTTTTTTCTTTCGTAAATTTAATTACACTTATTTTTATGTATTGAAAATAATAATTAATTATATAATAATATACCATTTGTTGATTCTTAATAAAAATAATTAAAAAAATAATTGATTTCGTTTTTTTTTCGGTTCATTAGTTTAATCTTTCAGGTAATTTTCATCTAAACTTTGTTTGCTAGTAATTAAATAACCAAAAAAGTGAAAATTACTAGCTGTTTAGTGTTTTAGTTGGCCAAACGGCAAACAGAATGCAGTGTACATAATATTATATTAAATCTATTTCTAATGCATACTTCAGTTTGCATAGCAACACACAAATAGATTATACGGGTTAATTTAATTACGGTATTTCAAGTTTTTTATGTCAAATTTTTAAATGTTTGCGAAGAAATACTAGTTGTTTGTTGCTGTAAATGTAAGATGACTATTCTAGAAAAAGTATGTAAAATTCTAAACTTAAGAGATGACGCGATATTGAAAATGAAAATAATGTCATAAAAGTGATATGTAATGATAATGCATTTGATATGTAATGAATTATTAATGATTGAGATTCTCAAGTGAAATACACTAAATTAGAAAATATGAAAATGAATTGAAATTGAGTTCGTGTCCACAATATTTAACCAACAATTAGATATGAACTTATCTGACATCTATTGTTTTGCAATTGAAACCAATGAAGAGGTGTCTATGTTTACAGTATTTTAGAGATTTATAAATTGTGAAAGCATTTATTAAAATCTCTAAATTTTTAAATTTCTTATTTTCAAGGTTATGAAAGATGATGATGGCATGCATGTTGAAAGGTAATGATGGCAAGCGATTTGTTTAAACACAAAATAAATACGATTAGAAATATTTTTTGTTTAACTCTGTGTGTGTTTTACAAAAATCTAAATACACGGCATTAATATCTTGAAAGAAACGATATTACACTTAAAATTTGACAAGATTTATACAAACGTTAATTTAAGTAGAGATACTTTGTATTGTTTTGACGGTTTCAATGGTGTATGACTATACTTCCAATATGACATTAAAAAAACTAAAGAATAAGCGTAGTACGACTTTATAGCAAATAAAATACCACAAAAGAATATATCATCAATGGATTATCGTTCGGGAACAAATAATCCATTAAAATATCAATAAAATTCTTGTTCTTATTTTCATCAGATTTCATCACAATTTTCCAATCTTTTAAATGCTTATCTTATGTGTATTTATCAAATTTTGCCCAATTAGATATTTAATTTATATTGATAATGGGTAAATAAATTCTGCCTTTTTCAAGAAAATTTAAGTAAATTAATGCGTAGTGTTTCGCTTTACAAATGAAATCCGTACATGGTTTGTAATCTATTAAATGTTTAATCAAATATGGGTATGATTCATAAATTATTTGTTTATCACCGTTTATAAAACAATTGCTTATATCGAAGTAATTTGACATTAAGGCATATACAAATCCTAGTTTTCTAAAAATTCCTTAGAAAATCTTCAGCAACGAGAAGATACCATAAGCTCAAGGTTTCCCTTCACTGAGTGTAAAAAATTATCTCCAGTTTTAGCGACTACTGCCACATTAGTAGTCTCTTCAAATAAAGGGATATTTTCATATTTTTGTTCTAATATACGTGTCTCAACTGCTAACCACAAATAAAATATTTAAAGTGTTCTTTAGGGGTAATCTATTTGTAAAGAGTCAATCTTTTTGTATTCAAAAACTGGTTATGGTGGATAGGGGCTATTCTATGAATTAATTTCAGATACGCTTTGCTTAGATTCTTCAATCTATTCGAAATTGTTTGTCTCATCTTTGCCTTTACAAAGCCAAGATTCTGAGGTGTTAACCGATGTCGAGGGTATGTCTGACATACCGTATAATTATTTAACAAAATAAGTTATGTATTTGGACAAAGATAATGGAGCTTCGGGTTATAATAAAATAATACAAAAAATATTATTTGCCTGTTTGTATGAATTTATTCGAATTTGTAAAATTAAACTATCAAATGATCTTTGGCTACTTTGGCTTAATATAGTCTCATATCACTTTGATTTAATTTTTTTTAAATATAAATTGTCTCCATTTTGTTATATTAAACATATATGGTGTGCATGAGTGTGATTTTGAACATTAAGGTTAGTTTAAGTGGAAAGATTTTACAATTTTTATCTTTACAAAAAAAAATTTATTAAATTTTTCCAGATTTGATTTAAATTGAATATTAATTAATTATTACTCTAAATTAGCATGAAGACAGTTTTTGCGGAACTCGCTTAGTTTTTTTAAATTAAATTGTCAAATATTCAAGTCAAAAAGTTTACATATTTTTAAATTGAATTTTTAACTACTTTTTTATCCTTTTTGTCTATTGAGTTGTAGTTGAAATTTTCTTTAAAACATCATTTGTATAAATTTTAAGTATGATGTTTTTACAATCATAATTAAATAAAACGTATAAAATAATTATTAAAATTAAATTTGTTATTTTGCTTAAAAAATTTTTAAACTAATTCTATTAAGTATAGGTTATGTTTAATTACAATATAATTATAAATTAATAGTATTTAAGTTGTTGTATAATAAATAACTTTGTATTAATTTATTTTTGAGGTTAAAATTCAAAAATAAAATAAGATTAAAATTAAGGAATTTTTAATTTTTATTTTTATTTAAATAATTAAATTATTATATTTTACTATTTATTACGGTTAGAACTATTAAGGGTTCATATTAAATAAATGTAATATAGTTTTTATATTTTTAATTTTTTCATATTATTTTTAATAAATTTAATTACGATTTCAATATAAAGTTGAATAATGGATTTTCCCCAGATTTGAATTAAATTATTATTTTATGATTAAATTTTATGATTAATTACAGTGAATTAATAAAGTCACAAATTCAAAGGCAAAAGTTGCGGAACTAATTTTGTTTATTTTAAAATATTCTCAAATTTTGTCTTATTTTTAACATATTGCTCGTTAAAAATATAAAGCAAGAATAAAAAAAAATTTTCTTAATTCAGTGAAATGTATTTTCAATCTTAAATAATTTTACCGTATAAATCGACAGTTTTAGCGCAAAGAAAAAGATAATACTATACTACCAGGTTTTTAAGGACATATATATTAAATTAAATAATTTTGCCTAAGAACTTATTAATGCTGTATTAATAAATTTATAAAAATTACGATATTTTTACTTGTTATATTTTAGGCGCGAAATTCAAAGGTATTATTTATTTAAATAATCTTATTCTTCTGAATATTAAATTTATAGTTAAATATTTAAGAATTTTTACAAATATAAATACTTAAAACACCTTTTATTCTATTTTTAATTTATATTAAGTGATTTTTACTTTTCTTGATTTAATTGATTTAATTATTTTTAGTTATAATGAACAACACAATCATTATCAATGGAGCAGAGAAAATCGGAAATGATGGTAATGTAGCAACTTTTATTTTAAGTTTTTAGTACGATGAATTCAGTTTTATTAGACGATTCAACACAAAGTTCTATAGATGATACAACCATAACTCAACTTGATTCTATAATAAATCAAATAATTTCATCTGAAGTTTCACTGTTTTGTGACATTCCCAATACTTAAGTATATTTCTGAGGGTTCAAGTTCTGGGTCTGTGAGTTTAGTATCATCAATTGGACAGTTACCACCAACTTAAACTTTTCCTCAACTTTCAACTAATTATTACTATCAATTTCCAAATGGTTCAATAATTCCACTTGACATACAAAATTATGTCTATGTACAAGCTTTTATGCAAGCTTTAAATAACCCAAATTCAAATTTGGTAATATGCTAAAATATTATTTGGTTATAGTTTTCATAATTTAATAACATATAAATCATTACTAGATTAATATTATGGATTTGTCTGAAATTAATACTGAATGATTGAGGATTCTATAGTAACGGTTCCAAATCAAACCGAAAAGGTTTATTCATTAGATATTAATTGTTAACCATTTTTATGATAGTATAATTTTTTTTATTAAAGAGGGAATTAATAGTACTGAAGAATTGGGGACAGAAATTACTGAGAGAGTAATGATTGAAGACAATGTAGGGGAAGGGAGCGCACAAAACATCGGCAAAATTCATCACAATTGTCGACTTGCATTCAAGACACGTGTGGGCGCAAACAGTGAAGCGCATTACAGCAGAAGTTACGATCGAGGCTTTGAGGCATCTTCAAGGACGTTGTACCACCAAAATGTCTTCTCTATGATAATGGAACGAATTTTGTGTCAAAAACGTTTCAAGAACTTTCTCGCATCAGAGCACGTGAAACTAACTCCACCTCACCGCAGTCAAGCCAACGGAGTGTGTGAACTCATGAACAAATCAATCGTGGCTGGGCTTCGCGTAGCACTCGTCGATCAACTCTTCGATAAGTGTCAAAAGTCTCAACGAACAGGTTCACGACGTCACCGGATATCCAGCTGAGTTCCTTAAATTCAGAACCTCCACCAACGATACTCAAAATGTTTCGGTTGAGAAAGCCAGGCAACTGGCATGCGAACTCTCACGAACCAAACAACAACAATTACAGGCCAAACAGCTGTTGGAATCCATACCTTCTGATTTTCAAATCGGTTATGCTGTCAGACATCGATTGCCATACAACTATCCGGAGCTTGGAAACAAATTGAACCCGCGATGGTGGGCACCATGTCTCGTCATCGAAAAATTGGGACTCTTAACGTTTCGTCTTGAACACATTGACCTCAACGACAACTCAGTTATCCGCACATTCACTTCACATTCAAATCTTTTGCTTCCATACGTTTGGCGGAATGAATGCGACAACACGACTGAACAGTTGGGAACACTGCATGAAAGTGATCACATTGAAAATGATTCAACTGAAAATCAACCACTCAATAAATCAAAGCAGGAGTCATCACACACAATCACTACGTATTCAACTTTGACAGGAACTCATTTTGACTCAATCTCTACTGATCTAACGAGTGATTCTATTTCAAGAACCCAAAGTGACGCGTTGCCTACTCATTGAACTTTTCTCACACTTTCCTCCTCAGCAAAAGCAGCATCCGCCGATTCAAGGACAACCACTTTCTGCTACGCACACAATGTTTCATCGCATTCATTTTCATTTTCTTTTTGTGCTTCAATCAAAACACACGCATTGTCTTCGAAAAAACCAAAGGACAACACCCTAATGTCACCATCCAGCACGATCCGATGATCAGCATTTGGCAGTCAATAGTTTCCCGAAACGATCTGGAACTGCGGAGGCCAAATTTAGCGAAGAAACCTCTATCATTTGGCAGTAAATAAATTTCGAAATCATGGCTGGAAATCAACGCCAAAACTACGAAGCACGCGAAGTGGAGTTCCAGAAACGTGAGAATAAGAGACAGAAAGAAGAGAATCATCAAAAACTGATGAGAGACCAGCAATAAAACGAAGAGCATGGGGCCTGGTTTAGACAACAAGAAGAGGAGCAAAAAAAACAGACGTGAGAAGGAGAGACGTCAAGCGAGACGTCAAGCGTAGATTAAATGCCGTAACGCACCTTATCAATTCTTAGTAAAAAGTGACGTAAATTTACTTAACTTTTTTTCCAGAGGTTGAGGGATCCTATTCACAAACCGCTGTGATTGGACGTTGAGTGAGTCCACAAATAAGCGTTTGTGATCATAAATAGAGAATCGGTTTCTGAGAGAACCAACAACTAGTTCTTATAAATAACACTCTAATTCACTATTCGACAGTAACGAATCCCAGCATACAACCGAATCAATAACCCCAACTAGCGAAACACTTTATTCTACGACAAACTCACATACAAATGGTGATCCTAAATATGCTAGTGAAACAACAAAAAATTCAAGTGAAAATCAAACGAAAGACGATAATCCAAACACAATCTGTTATTCTCTTAAGCATGGTAATAAACTTGTTTTAAATGTAATTTTAATCTAATTTATATATTATTTTATAGTCGAAATTATCGAGAAAAGCGTACAAAATGGCCAAAATTATGAAAACAACCGTAAATTTTTAATTTTAACTATTACAGAGCCACATTATCCTATATATTAGAGAATTACGCAAACTTTACTAATTAAATTCCTACTAAGGACTTTATAGGAATGTTTGATTGGCTTCATTTCCACACAAATAATTCTATAAATGTTTCTGATTTCAATTAAATAGTATGTGATGTATGTTGGAAGGTTGACGAAAAACGAAAGTTAAGTGATTGTGAATTTTGTGGACCATTTAATAAAACATTTGTAATTACTGGTATTGAAATAAGTAAGATTTGTAATTTTTATGATGATATTAACTGTTTAATTAAATTTAGAGAGCATTTTAATTTAATGAGAAAGTTTAATAAAAACAAAGTTTGAATTAAATTCTTGTAATTTAATTATTTAATTATATTGTTAATATTTTATGAAATAAGTTGAAATAAAATGTAAATTTATTAAATAATGTTGAATCACAATAATTTTTTACGCATGTTAATGCATTATTTCTAAAGCGCATGATCGAATATCAGTATATAAATAGTAGTCGAAGTCTTATTCAGTCATTAATGAAAATGCCTTCATACACAAAATTTAAGCTCTCAGAGTACTCTTATGTCAACGTTATAGATGATAATTTTGGAATTATAGCGGTACAAATAAAAAATTCTTTCTATGACCGAAATTGTAGCTTTGGAGCTACAATGTCACATGAAGATCTTATCATATTAATTGAAAAAATGAGTAATTTCAAAGAAAACAATAACGAAGTAAGTGTTGATGGAGACAAAAAAAATAAATGTGACGAAAAAATAATAAATATAATGGTAACGCCTTTTAAATCACTCTGATTTCATGCCAGTTGATTACGAACCAGATTTGATTATTTATTTTGTTCATAGCATATATTTGGAGCATAAATCTGAAAGACTGAGTTTTTTAACACTTCATGATTTAAATGAACTTTATAATATATATAAGAATATTGAAGATTTAATTCAAAAACTTGAACTTTGTAATTCATTTAAGAAATTTTAATAAAAAAATTTATAAGCGATAAAGATGTTTTATTTTATTTAAATTATGGTATGTCCTCAATTATACCGTTTCGGATATTTCATACTCTTGTCAAAAGAAAGAAAGGATTAAATGCTATTAGATACTTTAAAGAAGATGGAACGATAACATATCGATTTGCTCTTTCAGTTGATGACTGCATTGACTTTCTTAGTTCAATTGAGATATTTGTTGAAGATTTGGAGCTTAAAAAAGCAAAAGAACTGTCTATTATTTACAAAAGTAAATGACACGAAGTTATTGATAGATTTGGATGTACTGATAAAAATTGTAAATCATGTAAAAAAATAGTTTGTTATCAATAAAATTATTCAAGAAGTATATATTGAGTTAATTTATTAAATCACAAAGTTGATAAATAAAATAAGGTTGCTAAATGATGTTGCTAAGTATTATATTTGCTAAGTAAGCAAGCTAAGATGGGTAAGGTTTAGAATACTAAGCAAGCTACCTGGGGTTGGATACGGAATAATTAACAAGCTGCGAATAGTTATAGCAGGTTCGGATAATAGGGAAAGTTCGGGTAATTAAGCTAGTTGGGGTAATAGGGTAAGTTCGGGTAATTGGTTAAATTTGGGTAAATGGGTAGGATCGGGTAATAGGGTAAGTTCGGTTAATTAGGTAAGTTGGTGTAATAGGGTAGGTTCGGGTAATAGGGTAAGTTCGTGTAATAGGGTAGATTCGGGTAATTGAGTTAATTGGGGTAATTGGGTAGGATCGGGTAATTTTTTGGTCTATATTTGTGCATAGACCCTTTTTAACATTCGCCATTTTATGCACACAAACACATGTACGCGCACACCCACACATGTGCACGACACAACAGTAGCAACAATAACAGCAATAATAGTAATAATATAGTAATAATAATAGAAATAATAATTGTAATAATAATAATAATAATAATAATTTTTTTTAAAATTTCAGATGACAGCGAGAGTCGAACGCCTGCTTGATGAATTGATCGTTATGGAACGCAATCGTCGAAATAATACGCCTTCCAACGAAACACTTGATCACTTTTGTGGCAAAAGACAAAAGCGACTACGACACATTGATCGACCCCAACATCAACGACGTGAGCGACTAAAAGCGATAGCGGCAAAGGAGCGGACCTTTTCGAAGAATGGTCCACTAAAAGACGAGCTGTATCGACTTTTTGTCCTCAATGGCGCTGCAGCTCCTGTTATTCTCGCCGAATCAGCGAACGACGAGTGGCACAAAGGAACAAATCAAACGACTATTGACCTTTCCGTCGATAACGTCTAGTCCCTAAAACATTTGCAATCGCAACAGCCGCCAACACATCAGACGCCGCCAGAAAACTCACGACCACAACACTCGCCTCCACAACACTCGCCTCCACAACACTTGACTCCACAACACTCGCCTACACAAAACTCGCCTCCACAACGCTCCCCTCCACAAAACTCGCCTCCACAACACTCGCTGCGAAAACCCACGCCACCAAATCTCTCTTCAAACGAAAACGGGCCGCCAGATATCGTACTGCCAGTGGGCGACACCTCGTGCCGGGAACCGCCCATAAACTTTTGAGGCATTCAACGCGTGGTCCCGAATCTGCCTCAGAAATACGCGACAAAAAAAGAGCAATGGGCAGGGATATCACGCAAAAATAAGCGCAAGTTCGGTAAGAACAAGAAGCGCTTTGAGAGAAGAAGACAAGCGCATATCGAGAATATTGCTCATCTCTATCGAATTGTTATGGCTGAGGAAGCGGCTATACATGAGACTCAGCCAGTCCTCGTCGCCATCCAACCTCCAATTCCACGGCCAGACATCGACAGATGACGGACATTCGATGCGGCCATAAGAAGTTATGAGCCGAAAGTGGAGGAGTGCGCGCGTCGTCGACAGGATTGGCATCCACATTCAGCGAAGTGGAATCACAAATTTTAATTTTGTATTTTTAAATTTATTTTAATAATACTTTTTTTTGTTTTTAATGTGCGTTTATTTTATTTTAAGGGGCGGGAGGTCTTCTGGGGGTTTGGAAGGGCTTCTGTAGTGGTTCGTGCTTCAAAAATACCATCGCTCTGAAGCGCGTAGTAAAATAGTGGTCACAAAACCGAGAGTACTCTTAGACGGCTCCATCTAAAAAAACAGAATGACTCTTCTTACTACTTGTATGTATGCGATGTGTAATTAATCTTTTATTAAAAACAATTAAACGTTTAAAACCTCAGCTATTCGTTGGACGATCCGGAGTTCAATTTTTGCTAAATTGTTTTGAGTGCTTTCGACATAACACCTAATTTGTTGCATTAATCAATAGAATGCCATTTTAAAAGACGATAAACTACAGAAAATTCAAAGTTGCGAAAACACTATAATCGGTTTAACGCGTAAGATTACCGAGAAGTACGGCGAAGACCTTATCTATAATCAAAAAAGGTTTGATTAGCGTTGTTTGCGATTGTCTTATAGAGGCTATTGCGATGCTCGTTATTTTAGATATGATTTTCGGTCAGTACTGTATGTGTGTTTAATTGTAAGATATTAATAATATAAATTATTTATCTATAGCCGGAACCAGTGATGGACACGCTCGGCGCTCGTGCTCGCGCTCGGTATAAAATTAACGCTCGGCGCTCGCGCTCCCGCTCGTTAAAATGAAAACGCTCGGCGCTCACATAATCTACGCTCTAGCGCTGAGCGTAAGTGAGCGTTAATTAATAAATTTGTTAAAAAATATTAGGAAATACTTTATATATTAATGTAATTTGAAAAGAAACTTTTTTATGCATTGTGTTTATGTGATTTCACCTACGTATGCATTACTATTATGAGTAATTAAAACAAATATAATACTAATATTTTTTAATGTTTACTAAAAAATGAGTGACAAAAATGATAACGATATTGAATTAGTTAGTGATACTGAAACAAGAAAAGACAAAATATGGAAAATTATCAAAAATTATCAAATGATCTATATATTACAGTTAAAGCTCATTTTGTTCACAAAAATAAATTGTCATGTTTTATTAGAATTTTCTTTAATTCCACATCCGCATGATTCGGAGCAAATTAAATATACTTTGCAAAATGTGTTCGAGAATTATGGAATAATAAACAATATTTTGTCAATTACAACTGACAATGCAGCAAATAATATTTCAAGTATTACGTTATTAAAAACCTATTTAAAATACAATCTTCTATTTGAAAATGAGTTGTATCATTTACCTTGTTTTGCACATGTATTAAATCTTTGTGTAAAAAATGGTATTAGCATAATATCAAACTCTTTAAAAAATTTAAGAAGTTTATGTTCAGCAATGAAAACCTCTTCAGCTCAAAAACAACTACTAGAAGAAACTGCAATTAACTTAAAGCAAAAATATTATAAATTAAAAAGAGGCACTAAGGTTAGGTGGAACTCGACTTATATTATGATTGATCGAGCATTAAAATTAATGAAATCAATAAAACTTTTAAGCTGTGAAATTAATAATAATTTTTCAAAATACAAGATTAGTGATAAGGAATGGGATAATTTTGTAGCAATAATTGAATTGTTGAAATCCTTTAATAAAGCAACACTTATGGTTTCAAAACAGTTATCCAAGTTTATGCGTTGTAGTTCCACTTTATGATACATTGATAAAGCATTTAGAGAATGCTAAAAACAGTTAAAATTCTATAATTAAAGAATGTTCAACATTAATGGAAGCAAAATTTAAAAAATATGAAAGCAAATTAAAAAATGACTTAAGCTATTTCGCTTTTGTCTTGGAACCAAGTTTAAATATATATTTTTTCAAGAACAAATTCTCTCAAGAATTTGAATATATTAAGTCAAAATTCATAACTTACTATAAATAAAACTATTATTCTAATTCAGATACACCATTATAGGAAACAAATAAACAAACATCTTTAGTAACTTCAATTTATAAAAAAGAAAAATTAGTAAAGAAGAAATCGAAAGATATTTTAGTATATTTTAGAAATCGATATTATCAAATGGTGGGCAACACATAAAAGTTCTTATCCAAATTTGTTTAAAATGGCATTCGATATTCTATGTATTCCCGCGACAAGTGTTCCTAGTGAACAAATATTTTCAAAATCTGAGGACGTAATTACCAAAAAAAGAAATAGACTTTCCAGTAATTCAATGCAAGCAGTTATGTGTTCTGATTCAATGTCACATTTATTTAAAATTGAATAAAATTGTCTAAAATATTTTTTGAAATTTTTTTTGCCCTCAGCGCGCTCGCTCACTCTCGTTATGTAACGCTCGACGCTAGACGCTCACGCTCGGCAAAAAATATAGGCTCAGCGCTCACGCTCGCCATTGAGCGCCATTCGCTCGAGCGTTGGCCATCACTGGCAGGAACCGACAATAAACTATACTATACGAAGGATAATACTATTTGATGGCCAACTATATTGATATGTAAAATAGAGATGGAAAAACTTTGAAAACCAGAGTCCCGTCCTGTCCTTAGACTTTATTTTGGTTTATTTATTAGAAAAATATGCGTGGATTTTATAAATAAAAGTTTTTAATTATTGAACTCACTTTACAAATCA
This sequence comes from Steganacarus magnus, assembly GCA_034698365.1. Classification (NCBI taxonomy): domain Eukaryota; kingdom Metazoa; phylum Arthropoda; class Arachnida; order Sarcoptiformes; family Steganacaridae; genus Steganacarus; species Steganacarus magnus. Next base: position 683 of record JAQIVF010001671.1, on the reverse strand, counting down.
TTGTAGTGACGAAATTAAAATTTTATTCTGTTCAACTACAGAAAAACATGAAAATTAGTTTATACAAGTTGTATGACAAATATATCTATATTAAATGTGTATTCTCGGGATTTATCTGATTAAAAGTTCAATCCTGTCCCATCCCGATATTTGTACTTACAATCCTGTCCGGATAAAAATTGTAAAAATATTGTCAATCCCGATCCTATCCCGTCCTATTCCGAAAACTTTCCCCTCTCTAATGAAAAAGAGTATGAGACAGAAAATCAAAACTATGATTGGCGATCGCATGGCAACGCATGACGACAACAATAATAAATTTATGTGAACGCATTTATTCTGGAGACTCTCAGATATAGACCGGTAGCACAGCTCTCAGTATTTCACAGAGCCATGTGTGACACTAACATTGGTAACAAAAGTTTGCTTTAAATTATTATAAAATTAATTTGTGTGCAAATTTTTTTTAAAATAAAAAGATATTTTCTCAGGAAATTATAAAATACCTTCGAACACACTGGTGTCATCTTTTATCTGGAATGTAACCACGATCACCAATACTGGCCAAATCCACAAGTGTTTGATACGCAAAGATTTATTTCCATTGATGGTAAATCAGTTAATACGAAACACTCGGCATTTATACCGTTCGGTATCGGAAGGAGAGTTTGTTTGGGCGAAAA
>JAQIVF010001670.1:0-13259 GCA_034698365.1 Steganacarus magnus | reverse complement strand
GTATGGCGAGAAAGGATGAATTTTTACCCCCAAATTCACTTTACTCACGCGCGTGAGTATAGCGAGATTATACGTTACTATATAACCGCCAAAAGTGGCATATGCCAGTTTTACTATTAACATCTACCGTTTAATTCTTGCTCCTAAGAATTATCTTAAATTTTTTCACTAAAAAAAGCCTTCTATTTTGACATTTTTTCACTAAAAAGCCTCCTATCAGAGAGCGTGACACACTCACGGACAGACAGACGGTCAATGTCAAATCCATATGCCTGCCTTGATTTTATCGAAGTCAGATAAAAACTTATTTTCCTGAATATTCCTGAATTTTCAACTTTTTTTCCTTTTTCCCTCCTGAATATACACCGTTTTTAGTCCTGAATTTTTCGTCTTTGATAATTATATAACTAATAATTAAATTTTATTGTGATTAGTGCGGGATTCTTGCGTTTTGTTAATGTGTTGCTCGCAATGAATGGCGATGAAAGAAAATCATTTCTTCAATTTGCAACTGGATGTTCCTCTTTACCACCTGGAGGTTTAGCAAATCTTCATCCAAGGCTCACAATTGTTCGCAAAGTTGACGCCAGGTATACTTGACAACGCTTGAGTATATTTTACTCAAAAAATAAACAATTTAAGATAAATAACTTTCCTACATTACGAACACAATTGATTTGATTGTGCATCACTCATCACTTTCAATTCAATTTATAGATTCGGTTATGGCATCACAATATTTTAGAAATGAAAATGATAGTGACTTTTCAAAATGCGCGAATGCATATCTATTTCTGTTCTTACTAGGATTAACCCATATGCTTCGCAAACTTTTAATTTTTAGACATTAAAATCTATAAATAATAAAATTAAGCCGTATAATACAAAATACTGTTTCTAACTTCTACTTCATTTACAGTCACAGTGTTCTAAGGTGTTATGTCAACGACGTAATCAATCGCTTCAAATACATTATTAATGATAATGATAAAAGCTTAATAAACTTGAGTTATAAGCTTATCAATAATATTTCAACTTATATGCCTTAAATTTGATTAAATAACTTTGACTGCGGATGTAACTTTTAGAACCAAATTTGCGTTTTGTTGATGCCATCTCAAGCATCCGCGTGATGAGTGAAATTTTTTTATCTCAAGCAACTCGCTTTTTTATTGTATCCAGTAATGTAATTTTGTGACTATCAGTAATTTTTATGCAGTCATATTCTTGAAAACATATTAAATTTTAATATAATTAGAGATGAGCATCGGTTAAAATTTAAGAATTTTCTTTGACTCATAACTTAATCTATGTAAAAATTTTAACTTCAGATCTAACCGGTTAAGAATTTTATTAACATGAACTCTGATTATGATTATATTAACTATATATAGCACAGGTTAATTGGACTCTGAAATTTTAAAAAATTTAAGGCTCGAGCTTGAAAAAGTCAGACAATTTTAAAATTGCTGAGTCTGTCCCTATCTTACAAAAGAAAAATATTTAATATTGCATGAAAAATAATTGAATTTCAATATAATACCATCTAATATTCAAACTCTAAAATAATCTTTTCGTTTAAAGTCCTCTGATTGTGTTACATTTAACCGCAGGCAGAAATAAATTTATGGAAATTAGGTTTATTTTGACTGCAATTTAGAAATTTTTTGGCTTTCTGTTATTAAAGCCAGTTTCCGAGTCTTAATATTTATATAGTTATTTCGAAAATACTAAATATTTGTTTAGTATTATCAATTTTAAATCACTTTTGTGAAAATCGAAAATTGATTTAATTAAATTAGTTTTTGTATCGTTACAGTGAGCATTCATATCCATCTGTGAACACATGTGCTCATTATTTAAAATTGCCTGATTATCCAAATGAAGAAATAATGAGAGAGCGATTATTGGCAGCTACGAAAGAGAAAGGATTTCACTTGAATTAATTATTCTAATTAAAAGTCAATTTCTATTATTCCTTAAAAATTTGTTTTAATTAAGTGTGATATTATTAAAAAAAATTTCATAGAATTATATATATAAAAAAATAATTAACTGTTTATAAGCATATAATTTTACTATCGTATCATCATTTATTATTATATTTTATCATAACTCAAATGAAATTGAAAGAAAAACAAAAGTGCCTAAAAGGTGAAGAAATTAATTAAAGCTATAAGAATATAAAATATCACTTTAATTAATGTAAGCTATCAATGATATCTTTTATTGTTTATTCTAATCACATCTTCCTATTTATTCATTGAGAAATAAATATATTTCTTCTGACCTCCTTTTCAATTTTTCATGTTATATTTTATTTTATTTTGATTATCTTCAATTATTTGTAAAATTTTAATGAAATAATTAAATAATATTTTTAAGATATAGGTTTTTAGTTTAATTATTTTTGCATATTTTAAAAAATATTAAATATGTATTCATCAATCGGACAGTCTGTTGTGCTATGTTTCGTTAATAATGCTTATATTTTTAAGCTCACTTTCTCTTAAAAGAGCTTATGGAATTGACCAGTCCGTCTGTCTGTCTGTGTGTGTGTGTATGTCTCATGCTCCTTAATTTATATTACGGTAGTATTAAACTTCCGCACATCATGTTTTCTCTAATTTTAAAATCTTTCTCAATTTTGTTGCCCATATGTTATAAATTAAAATATATATTATAGATAGATATGTTGCATTTAAAAAATTATAAGAAAGTGAGCTCTATGTGAATGTGTTTAAAATTTACTTGTTTCATAATTTTTGTATAACTTATAAACAGAAACTTAAAAGACGAGATATGTATTTTAAAACATAATGCTCAAGTACAGTATCAGAGATTTTGAGCATAACTTACGAATTTGAATATTTCATTTTTTTCGTTAAAATTGCGTAACAGTATGCTCATAATGCTCTTACAATTCCTGTTTTCATTCACATAAATAATAAAATTTTGTAATATATTATAATCGTTTTCATTATATAATTTCCTGATAGTATTATTTTAATTTTTGTGTGCTCAAAAAATATGGTGCACGAGAAAGGAGATAATAAGCACATAATTTAATAACTTGTAATACAGACGAATCTGCTTAACGATAGCTTATCTTATTTTAAATCACTTTCTTGCTTATGTTAATTGTATTTAATATTTTTCCAATATTATCTTTAAGTTAGTTCTGAAAGCTTTTTAAATGATACACGGAAGGTTTGATTGAATTATGGGCACTTTTAAAGTGAATAATTTTATTGGAAAAACAATACAAAATTATAATAGAAACTAAGTTTTATAAATAAAATAAAAAATATCCCAACCGGGAGCAGATGGCAAAAGTTGTTGAAGCAGATATTGACAAAAATTTAATTCAAAGTTATTTCCATAAGAAAAACTACTTTTTACTTCACTACATATTCCTGGTTTTCTAGATTCTAAAAAATTTATCACTTTTGAACATCTAAATGAACATTTGTAATCTTTTAAGTGGATCATTCTGGACATTCAGTAAACGAAAGTAGATTTTACTTATTAATAATAGGACTGAAACTCTATTGTTATTGCAAGAGGAAGCAACACTAGTGTCTGAATTATCTGCAGTATTATACTTTAATTCCAGTTTGTTTTCTGAAAGCTCACGCGCTCTCAATCAACGTCTTTATAAAAGCAGTTATAAGCCTTATAAGAAGATTAGTATATTATTATTGTGTTAAAAAGTTTCTTTATTCTAAGTTCTCTATTATTATTTTCTATTGTACTTATAGCTAGACTTTCTTCTATTATATTTGTAATTTATTTGATCATAAATAATGGTAAGAAATTATAATTTTGATGTATTTTTGTTTTAATGTAATCATCTTTTTTCAGATAATACTATTTTTGCATTTTTTGAATATTTATTTTTTGAAAAACATTGAATGTTATTCAAGTGATTTGAAGCGATCAGAGACTGGATATTCGAGGCCAATCTATGAACCAGAAGTTAATAAGCAAATAAGTTATTATGGTTTGAATCCAAATCAATACGGTAGCTATGAATATCCGGTTGAATATGTATTACATCCAAAAAAGTATTCCAAACAATATTCTAGCGATTATAATAATTTTCCAAAAAATCCAAGTTATTTGACATCAAGTGAAGAAAATGAGCCAAAATCTTACTCAAGTACATCATATCCCGCATCGAGCTATGGATACGGGGTTCCGACTGGCAAACATTATATGGAACAGAAAATAAAGTATGAACACAACGAACCGCCACCTCATTCGCCACCGGAATCGCCACCGCCTTCACAATATTCAAAATATAAGCCAAGCAATTCGTATAATTATAGGCCATACTCAACTTATTACAAAAAGCCTTACGAATACACAGCTAATGAACCGAAACGCAATGTTTACAGCGAATCGCCAGTACATACAGCAGAATACAAACCATATGCATCAAAATATCGATATCCTCCGGCATCACATTATCCTTCATCGCACGAAGTTTATTCTAACTATTATAGACCAACATATTCGCCTCCAACCTATTCACCATACAAACGGAAATTAGACTACAGCACGAGCCCCGAAGAAGATCATAATTATTCTTCCAACTCGTATAGTCGCCCACTTTATTAAGATATTTCTAACTTAATTTTAAAATTCTAGAGAATTATTTAGACATTGTCTACTATTTTATTTCTAAAATTATATAAAATATGTATTAATATTAAAGTTTAGAAAATAAAAATTTTAATATAATTCTTAGTTTATAGTCGAGGCTTCTCTAATGCAGGGACAAAACGCTCAAAAATAACAGCTCGTTGTCGGCTTTATGAGGCGCCACTCGAAAGAATTACACAAACAGTTTACAGAAGCTTTGTTTACTGAACAAAACACATTAAATGTACAAAACAGTTTTCAACAAAAATTTTAATTTATTCATACCTAAATTCACATAATTACTAAATAGAAAATTGTGTAAAACGATAAAAATTGAGAATATGGGCAAAAACGTTTAGAAAGTTAAGGTTTAAAAGCAATTCGCTTAAAACGCCTTTTACGATGAGTTGATAAAAAGCGATTACGATTTGTGCTTACAGTTTGTGTGAGAGTAGAATCAGTTTGTGTTTGAGTATTATCATAAATAATGCAATCATTAGGAACACAAAAGCTATCCATTTCATAATCAGTAGATTCAAGTTCACACTCATTAGCATTTTGCGAATACACATCAATAGTTCGATCGTAATTATATTGCAATTTATATTTGTGTTGATTTGGTCCACCAATTAACTGACTTTTCACTGACCGCATATAAAACGCTCTCATATCCGTATCGATATCGATATCGAGCGATGTTCGCGAATCATTAATCAGATTTGTGTCCACTTGAGTGTCGCGACTAAATGACACCTCTATCTCTCTTTGAGTGTCAACTTCAACGTCCGACACCTTTCCATATTTATCATTAACTTCGATCGCTTCGCAATTAATAAATTGTAAAACAGTTTTTGAGTTTGCAGTGTTACGAGTTTTGCCACATTTACTAAACATATCGATAGCGCTCTTAGGCTTACGTTCAGAGAATGGCATTGTGTTTGTGTTTGTGTTTGTGGTGCACATGTGATACATCTCACTCTCACTCTCACTCTCACGTCTCTCTTCATTAGTCTCATCATTGGTGTGATCACCGATTTCTCTGTCATATATTTTCACAGACACTATAAAAGAGAAAAAAATGATCAAATCACATCTATAATGATTAAATAAAATATAATATAAATGCTTTACAATTGCTTTGATCGTAATACTTATCGATAATATCGTTATAACCAGTAGTGGTTTGATGACAATTGCATGCGCAATGATTGTGATCTAATTTTGATAATAGCTTTGAACGAATTTCTAATAACTCATCAATTTTTGAGTAATCGTTAATATAAGTGTTATAATAATTGTGCGAACGAATGTGATTACAAATTAAACTCATCACTTCGTAGTTAAATACTTTCAAGTGATCCATACTAAAACAAGTGATTATAGTCTATATGATTCAATTCAAATTAGCATACCATACATTCATACGATATACGTTCATTTGATTGGCTCAAGTAATAATACTTATTGGCAAATAGTAGTGCACTCTATCAACACAATCACATATCACGTGTTCACTCTAGTCTAACAGCTGTAAACTTAATTTTATAAAAATATCGGTTAAAACCGTAATTTAGTTTTGCTATATATTGATGTGTTTATAATCAAACGTTATATGATTGCATCATACAATTTGTATGTCTAAAGTATGGAATTATTGCGATCTGAAGTTAAATTGCTTTTGATTCGTAACAAACAATTAGAGCAACAAAATGATTCACTAACTCGTAAAGAGCAACAATTAAACAAACAATTGTTACATCAGAAAGACATGTTGGATATATTGGAAAGTATGAAGAGTTCGCAAAACGAATACATCGATCTATTGAACGATTTACTAATCATGTTAACGGTAGACAATAACGATTACGATGAGAGCAATGACAGCGAACGACAGTACAACTCCACCAAACAAGCCATCAATCACTGTGTGGACAAATGCCAGCGATTGCAGCACAAGTACGAGTTGTGTAAATTATCGAATAATACTAACATGAATCACCGCTATCTAAACCAAATGGTAATTGATATGATAATGATATAACACTAACACTATAACACTCTTACATTACTGTCATATTACTCACATAGTATTCAAATTCGGTGACAACAGCTAACAAATGCAATTTGTTCGCACGTCTTGAGCAAAAGCTATATCCTTCTGCGCGCGTAACTGACGATAACTGCGATGAACGCATCAAACGTATGAGTGCTGTGGAGTGTGATCAACAACCACAACACCACCACGAAGAGGTGCATGAGGTGGACGATGAGTTAGAGGAAGAAGAAGAAGAGGACAGTGACCCTAATGGTGCGGGCGAGCAATATCTTGATATAACCGATAAAGAATTTTTGCCAAAAGGAAATATCACGGCAAAAACTGCTAGAAAATCACTTACGATTTCTACCACTCCAAGAATTGCAAAGACCAGAAAAGGTTAATTTTACTATTAGTTGTACCAGTATTGATGTTAACATTATCGTTGTGCAAATTTCTGTTTTTTCTGGAGGGACAAAGTTCTTATTATCTTAGTATTATTGTCTGATTATTAATGCGAATGTCATTACAATTTATTTGTAGTGTTTTGTTGCTATAAGAATGTTATTATTTTATGGCAAATGAAAGATTGTCGTAAAATTTTCAGGGAAAGTTTTTTTGGCACTAGAGGTTGGAAATGAGTGACTTCGCAAGTGGGAAGCGGAGTGGCATTAAGCACAAAACACGCGCAATGGGAGGCAATAGAATAAAATTTAACTAAAAATTTGTGGGATAAGCGAGATATCGATTAATTCCCAAGATTTTTCATGACCACTAAATTTTAACTGTTATTCAAAATAACTATAATTGTTTCAATTATGACACCACGTTAGATATATTGTATCGTAAGTTAATTATCTTAAGAAAATTTTAAGCATTTTAGCCTTTCATTGAAATTTGTATTTAAAAATAGCTTTTTGCGGGAATTTTGGTTGGAGTGGCGGGGAAAATAATTTTGCTTATGCGGGAATTGATATGTTAACTGCGGGCGGGAGTGAGAGTCTAAATGAATATTTCAACCTTTATTTGACACAAATATAATTAACATATTTTATGTTCGTTATGTTCGCATATTTTATATTTAATATTTTAGGGTTTAAATCATCGCAAAAAGTTGGTGATAAATTTCGATGTATTTGGAAGGGATGTGTGTTTATGTCGAGTTATAAGCAAAACGTTGAGCGACACTATCGCGTTCACACCGGAGAAAAACCATTTAAGTGTGCGTTCAAAGGATGCAATTTCTCTGCATCACAGGCTGGCAATTTGAAAGTTCATCAGGAAAGACATGGACATGTCGGTCATGTTTCACATTCTCCTCATTCTCCCATAAATGTACATTCATCTCAGACTCCACATAAAATTAAAGTTAAAGACAAGGATAAAGAAAAAGATGCGCCAAACACCACACACACCACAATCACCATTTCGCCAAACAAGTCACCAATAAAGCAAAGCAAATAGTAATTGAAAATTTTAACGTTTATTAATAATAATGGTTCATAATTGTTAAGCATTTTTAATTTTCATTAAAAAATATCTGATGAGTTAGTAGGCGTGATTTATTAAATTTCAATAAGATATACGACATTAGACTTTGCGATTGAGCCTGTAGTGCTGAATACCATACATATGTGTTGTATTGTATAGCGCTGTGGGCATTCACCCACTTTAACCTGTGAGCAATCACATACGTTATTTCCAATTCTAGGTCTCTTGAGTGATCCTAATGTATGTTACACATGTATGTTATGCATGGGAACAGAGTTGGCTACAATCGGTTCGGCGATGTTGACGTGCGCGCTGTGACCGGTTATGCTTGCAATGTAATTGAATCACAAGTAATAAGTGTATCGCAAGTTTCCTATTAAGAAAATCCTATTAAGATAAATCACGAGACAACTAATTAACGCAAAGCACATAACTGTTAAGAGTTAGGTATTCGAATTAAATCTAATTGTATTGTTGTTTTTTTAATAGGATCTTTCTTAATAGGAAACTTGCTATACATACCATACCTACCACACTGAGCGATTAAGTTTAGTTTAGCAGTTACCATACAATTTCTTCATCTTAGCTCTACCTTTTGCGTAATACTCTTTCAAGTTTAATTGTTTTACTGTTTTCCCCTGCCTTATCCTCCATTAGAGGAAACAAGTAAATGGTCAGTTACTATGGGCAAGAAATGAGTTTCTCCATCGATAATTAATTTTTATTAATAATGTTAGAATTATAATTTACAAATGATAAAAAATATTGAAGTTGTGGTCGCGTTATAAATATTAATATATACATAATTTAACGCAACAATGCAACGATAAATACATATGAATTTGAATTTCAAGTATTGTTGACTAAAAGAAGGGATTGTGAAAAGCCAGTATCGATGGCGTCCTCAAATTCGTCGAAATCGCTTTGTTGCCACTTGTGTTTACGACGCAAATGTTTTCTCAAGTCAGACATGCGTACGCCTGCGAACGTGCAATCAGGTAAACTGCATTTATAGTCGCGTTCATTTTTATGCGACTTAATATGAGTACTCAAATGACTCGATTGACTGTATCGCGCACCACATCCCGGCCAATCGCACTTATATGGACGTTCTCCAGTATGAATACGTCTGTGTCTTTTCAAACCACTTAATTCGAGAAAATTTTTATCACAGCCCTGTAAAAACAAAATATAGTAATATGAGTTAGCAATGAGTTAAAAATGTGTTACTATTTAGATTTGCTTACCTCCCAATCGCAATAGTAAAGTCTTGTGCCATTATGTATGGCTTGGTGTCGACGCAAATTAGTGATGTTATCGAATGACTTTCCGCAACCAACTAAATCGCAAACAAATGGTTCACAATAATTATCGCTACGACTTGTTCGCGACATTAAGCTTAACTGTTGAATGGATCGCCTCTCGCCAGTATGCGATTTGCGGTGATATGCGAGAATTGATGCCTATTAGTTTGAAAATAACATTAGTTCTATCAATAATAGTTCGATCATAAATGATTGCATGCGATTCTGCAAAACCAATCATTATGTGCATAAGCGCAAGCAACTACTCATTTGTTATACGCTTAAAAACTTATTAAAACTACAATCTACTGAACCGTATACAGTATTCCATATGCTAACAAACATGACAACATTTATAATAAAATAAAACAAACTTATAGCTCATTTTTAAATAATTCATAAGTAAAGCCCCGAAAATATTTTATTTCTTAAGACAAAATATTTTATATTATATTGACTAAAAACTGACAAAATATTGATTTATATTTTTTATCTTTTCACTCATTTCTGGTATAAACGTCGATATTCATAAAAATAATTTATTTTTTCTAAAAGTTAAATTTTTGGAAAAATTTCAAGGATAACGAAAATTCACTGAATATAATATATAATTTTTTGAGTGTTGGCCAAAAAGTATCAGTGTCTTAAAAACTAAACGAATTTCAACGCAATTTTCCAAAAATCTCAATATATTTAAAAAATAATTTTTTATTTTTTATCCATTAAATATTGATTTATATTGATTTTTAAAATCAGCAAAATAACTTATTTTTCAATGATATAAACATATAAAATTTCTTTATCATTATAATAAACCGCTAAAATTATTTTTTTTATTTAAAAATCCGGGCTTTATTCATAAGTGAATTTTAAAACTAAACGGATAACTCGAAAAAGTGAATGTCGATTTGACATTACTGTCAATGTCCGTCAGTCGGTATGTCCTCTGAGGACTTAAACTCTAATTACATTTAATATATATAAGAATCTTTAACCCTGTGAGAGCTAAAACATAACGGATTAACGTGACAAGTTTTTTCACATTTTGGCATATAATAAAAAGTAAACTCAACGAATTAGACGAATGTTTTTATTAAATATTTCGATTTTCAATCCATTTTGTAATTATGTTAATGAAAAGGCAATTCACACACTGATAATAGGATTATACCAAATTCAAACCATCACTTCATTCATTAAAAAGATAATATAATTACAATTACCGTAATTGCTAAGCGAAAAATCATAAATCACTCTATCATTTGAATAATATTAATAGTTTTGTCCGAAAGTCAATAGATTGAAATAACGCCCAAATTTTGAAATTTCTAATTTAGATATTTTAGTTTTGTAGTTTAGAGCTGCCAGCCTTACACATAATCAAGGAGTAAAATATTTTTTGATCAAAGGAAGCCAAAGAATATGATTTTAATCCATAATAATTTATAACTCAACAATTTCATATATATTTTTAAATATAAATTTAAGTTTTATCAAAGAATCCTCAAAGAATTTGATTTATTTGTTCAAAGAATTCATGGAAAATAAACAGAGTTTCCAAAGAATTTTAGCTTTTTCCTCGAAGAATATTTTACTCGTTGCGTAAAATTAATAAAAGATGTTTTGATATACAGTATATGTGCAATTCGGATGCAAATAAACATTTAGAATCTGACTGATTTAGTAAATGCAAGTAACGAAATGTAACGAAATGTCTGGTATCTAACTATAAATATAAACTGTTATACTGTTAATGGTAAAACCATAGGGACAATACCTGACCAAAGGCAGCATCACATCCCTCCCAATTGCATTTATAGGGCTTTTCTCCGGTATGTAATCTGCGATGTCTCTTAAGACTGCTTACATCCGAAAATCGTTTGCCACATCCAGTCCAATGGCATTGATGTGTTCGGTTTCGCAAATGTGTGTTGTAATGACGAGTCAAATTCGCATTTCGAGAAAAAAGTTTACCACAACCTGACCATTTGCACTTAAATTTTCCTATACATTTAATTATACACAATTACTTAATTATTTACATTATTATAACAATGAAAACTATTAAAATAGTATAACCAGAGACAGTATTTTTGGTGAAAATCAAGTATGAAATTTGATGGTTAATTCGCAACAAAAAAATAAGCTTTTGGTTGTTATAAGACTTAATTAGAAATAGAGTAAAACCCAAAATTTTATAACAATATTTTAAAAACGATCGCTTTAAAACAAATTATTCAAAAAATTTATATCATTAACAAAATTTATTTATAAAATATGAAAATCATATAAAATAAGAAGAAACTAATTTCCACATTTTAAAGTACCCATAATTTTTAGCATTCTACGTATATATCACTTAAAGTTAAAACTTACTTTAAAAGTTACTGTATTTCAATTTTTTAAAAATAAAAATAAGCTTCACAGACCATTTAGCTTAAGTCTGGGATATCTGCTATATATTGCGTGCATGTCTAGCATATGGTTTTGTTTTGCAAAAAAAATTATATTATGTGAAGAAACAAGTATTATTTGCAAGAAATTATTTGAAGGATTACTTTTAGTATACCGTAATTTACGGCGTATTATAGTATAATACTGCGTGCGTTATCTGAGAAAAAAGTGCACTTTTGAAAAAATGAAAGGTGCGCGTTATACGATGGGTGTGCGGTATACGCCGTAAATTACGGTAAGTGGTTTAATATGGGGGTAAATAGTATGAGGTATATTGGGTCACAGTTTAGTAGTAAACTTTCAGTAAAATGAGCTCTAATTTATTTGATCGGTTAAGAGCTTTGACAGTAATTAACCGAATCTTATACAACAATGTCTATACAACATGAGATACGTTGCTTCATACCATCTTTAGTTGGTTGTCTTCGTTTGGGTGACCACTCGTCGTCGTCATCCATACTTATCTCTGAAGCGTCAGAAGCATAATCTTGATTCATCTCGAAGTCCAAGAAATCTTGTGGTAATATAGCCTTTAATAAATATTAAATTGAGAATCAAATACATAATAGCATTAATACATTGTTAAATATATTACTTATACCTCTTCATTATAATCTTCGAAGTCGTCATTAAAGAGCTGTCGCTCGTACTGATCGATAGTGAGTCGAGTTGTCTCGAGATTCGACTTGAGCTTCGAAATCAACATTTTAATTACTTTGTCCTTACGCTTCAAATCCTTTTTAAGCATCGAATTGTCGTGTTGTAACTGTTCGTTCTTATCCAACATATCGTTCAGTGTTGTCGTCAGCGAACATATCGTGTCCGAAGAACTCTTCGATTTGCTATCAGTTTCTATTTTCTTATTGCTATCATCGATGTGGTCGTCATTGTTGTCGTCATCGTTACCATTATTGTTGTGGTCATCATCATCATTGTCATTGTCATTGTGATTATCATTGATATTGGCTATGGCTGACATTAATTGCTGGTCATTATGATGATTATGAACGTGATTATCATTACTGACAACATTCACACTCACACTCACAACACTCACAATGTTATCGTTTGCCACATCACTGCGAACCGAATTTGACTCCATATTTAAACATACCATATAATATAATAATATAATAATAAATATAACGTTAATATCTATTAAAGCCAAAATGACTTAACTTCGTTGCTATGGTCACTAAAACACTGAGTAATAGTATTTGAAAAGGCAATGCATATGTATATGTAAAATAATTTAAAGATGCCAATGGTTCGAATTTTCGCGAACCAGACCAATCCAAACCATTAATTTAAAATTAGGACCAAACCAA
>JAQIVF010001669.1:0-13259 GCA_034698365.1 Steganacarus magnus | reverse complement strand
CCTGTCTACGGCAGACAGACGGACGGACATCCCAAATCCAATAGCTCATTGATGTAAAATCAAAGTGAGCTAAAAATCTGGTATTTTTTATTTATGTATATAAAATATGTTTAGAAATTTTGTTCAAATGGTAGACATTTAATTCCTCCATGAAGTTATCTTAAAAACAATGTATTTGCTTTTATTAAACAAAATCGTAAAAGCAATTCATTATTCTTCAGCGGTCTGTGAGGAAAAACTATTTTTCCCACCTGGAAAACTTAATTAAATTTTATTAAATAAATTGATATCTGATAACTTAAACCAGCATGAAACTCTCAAAACATTTCTTGCAATATATACTAAATATAACACTACAAATCAACTTTCATTATCCTAAAAATTGTATCTGGAAAAATAATTACTCGATAACTTTATAAATTTGAAACTAAACTGATAAATATCAATAAATAAAAACATGCTGATGTTACAATTGCTTATAATAGTTCTATAAATTATGTCAGGGTTTCTATAGAACAAAGGCGGAAACAAAAGAATCTTTAATCATTGTTGTAAAAAGATGAATTGATGTTCTAACAGTAGAAAAGTGTTAACAATACATTTTATAGCCTGAACAATTAATTTAGATCAAAATTTATATACTTTTCTTAATGTGTAACACCAAAAGCGGAATAATTTACAAACCAAACTTAACCAAACCTTACTGATTAAAACTGAAATCGCTCAATTGTCGCTGCCACTAACAAAAAGTTTATACAGTGGCCCTGTCACTAACAAAAAATTTAAAAAGTTGCCCTGACACAAACAAAAAATTTCAAAAGTGGCCCTGCCACTTACAAAAAGTTTATACAGTGGCCCTGCCACTAACAAAAAATTTAAATAGTTGCCCTGACACAAACAAAAAATTTCAAAAGTGGCCCTGCCACTTACAAAACGTTTATACTGTGGCCCTGCCACTAACAAAAAATATAAACAGCGGCCATGTCACTCATAACAGGATCTATACTATATTACAGCCAAAAACTGGATCTATATTATATAGCCGCCAAAAACGATACCTATAATATATTACAGCCAAAAAACCGTGATACGGACAGACACACGCACAGACAATCCCAAATCAATATATCTGACAATTTTCTATCGAAGTCAGATGAAAATTTTACATGCAGGTTTATAATAAAAAATCGGTTAATTTTCTAGATATTACTTACCACTTTTCTGCTTTTTATTTTGAGTTATAGTCTGATTTACTTTGTTCTTAGTAGTTGTTGATACTATTCCCGAAGTCGAAGATGTTTTAATTTTGCATGAGTTGTCATCCCTCTCTTCGTTTTCTTCCACGTCACTTCCAGGCGATTTTAACTCACTCAAAAAACTTCACTCATGTATTAACTTTAGGCACAGTGAAAAAATCTAAGCCAAATTTGAACTTAAAAAACTCGTTAAGAATTAATAAATTTTGTCATCTGTGATATTTTAAGAATGATCTAAAACTTTTCAGTTTTTATACTTAAGATTTTGTTTACAATAAGAGCACCATTTGATCACTTATTGAGCTTGATCCAGAGACCACGGTATAAGATAGCTGTTTATTACGTGTTATGAACTCGCTTCCACTAGGAGCATTGTTTTATAACTTCTTGAGCTTGATCCAGCGTCCACGGAAGAAGATAACTGTTTAGCGCGTGCCATGAACTCGCTTCCACTAGGAGCACCGTTTTATCACTTCATGAGCTTAATCCAGCGGTAACGGAAGAAGATAGCTGTTTAGCGAGTGCCAGAAAAACATTTTTAACTAAATTGTTATTAATTATTGTCTCATCACGTAAATCGTAAGTTTTATTAGTTGACATATAATTGTATATCGATTCGACATAATTGTAAACAGCAGATATGTTTTCAATATTATTTTTGACATTGTGTGCTCACTGATTATCACAAATCACTGATTGCACACAATAACAAAAATTTTTTTTATATTGGGGATAGTTTTCTAATTATTACACTATAAATAGTGTGTTTGATTTCTCAGTTAGCTTAGCGGTTATCTCAACACATGTGTGCATTATGGTTTCTATTGGGTGACGATTATATTTTTTTACTGAACTCATTTTAGATTAAGGGTGGAATTTTAAAAAAAACGAAGATATGTTAAGATAATTTAATTAAATTATTTTTGATTATAAAGCACTATGTTTTGTTGATTAAGATAAAATTTTAACATTGAATTTTTTCCCTATATTTTTATAGCTCGTCTCACTTTCACTCGAAAGTCTCGCCAAACGTTGACTCAATTATCACCAACACATGTCACGTTTTGCCACCAAAACCCGAAATACTCGTTATTATTTAGCCGAAAAAATACAGAACCCTTCCCTACAGATTAATGAACCCCAATTAAACCCTTAATTAAATTAAATAAAAAAATATGCACAAATTAAGACAATTTAATTGTCAAACACTCAAGTAGGTATTATTTCCACAGCTTAAACGATCATTTAATTAGAATTTGAATTTTTTAAATGTAATTAATCAAAAGTTTTGTTTTAAGTAACAGTAATTTTAAGTTAATTTTACATCGAATTTGTAAACGTATTTCAGTTGAATTTTTAATTTTTCAAATTTTTTAATAGAACTTAATATATTTAAATGTTTTCCATTTTTAGTTAGTTATATAATGTGAGATTAAAATTTATTAGTTTATTGGTTTTTAATAAAAATGTAAAATTAGCTATACGTTGGAAAACCAGAACTAGTTTTTAATAAATATATATAAATTCTATTTTTTAAGTCAAATGTGATTATACATTAAATTCACGACAAATATGAATATTTTAAGCAAAAGATGCAAAATATATAATTTATTTGTCTAACTAAGAGCAAATTTTCAATGTCGATAAAATTATTTCAGATATTCGCTACAACTAGATTTTAGTTAAGTCTAAACTAGTGTTGTTTTACTTCTACTTTTGAATTTTACTTTTCTTTTACTTTTTTTTCTGTTCTTTTTTTTAATATCGATTGTATTTTACTTCTGTTCTTGAGCGGAACTTACTTTTACTTGTCTTTTACTTAAACTTAAGTTAAAGTAAAAGTAAAAATATTTTCAACTTTTACTTTTTAAAAAGCGAAACAACACTACTCCAAACAAAAATGGATAGACATTTAATATTTTCCGTTATATGTTTAATTTCATTGAATTTTAGCTTATAAATGCTTTTCATAAAGTTAATAAATTGAAATTCTGAGTTTAACTTTTAATAAATGCATTTAAATTAATTTATACTTTTCTAAATAATGAAAAATTTGATTTAAATTTTTATTTTTGGTTAAAATTATGATTTTTTGTTTAAACTGTCAAGTTATTTTCAGTTTGAACCAAATTATTTCAAATAATTTTATTCATTTTTAATAATCTAACTTATCTTGACCTTAAGAACAAAACTCTTTTTTATAAAATAAAATTGCTGAAAATGTTATATTAATGGTGGAAAATTCCAATAGTAATTAAGAAGTTATGTGTCAAATTTTATTCAATAAATAAATAGTTTATCTTAAAATAAATCCTTATTAATATTGGAGAAAGAAATCGTGTAAATGTTTCCTTTTAAGTTATTTTTCTATACAATTATCTCTCATTGGTCTATTAAATTCGTAATTTGCTCTTTATAAATATGTTTATCAAAGTGATCCCATTTATAAATTTAATTTTAGTTTGAATACATTAAAAGCAAAATAAACTTTAAAAATAAAACAAATTAATTAAGATTCAAAGTATTAAATAAAAAATATCAACTTAAATAAAAGATTATCTATAAACATATATTACAATTTACTTTTTATGCTAAATGTAAAAAATTATTTTTAAATTATTTAAACTTGTAAATAATACAATAAATTTAGTTGAATTTTTATGAGATAATTTTTACTTTATAATGTTGGAAGCAATATTAATTGATTTATTATTTATTTGTTGACTTGCAGAAAATTATAATTCTAATAATTGATTCATCTTATTTTTATTTTCCATTTAATATTAATTATGTGTTTATCTATCATTGCTATCAATAAGTCAAAATAAATAGTCAGCTTTATTAACAAAGCTGTCGATTGCTAAATTATGCTGTTTTATGACATTTAAATATATTTTGAACTAGTCTTTTAATTTAATTAACATTTTTGACAATATTATTAAAAAAACAATTTAAAATTTAGCTGTACTTGCAGTTGTCTTGAATGAAAACAATAAAGTAAAATTCCAAAAATATTCATATTTATCATTAATAAAATTTTTTCTAATATTTCTTTTTTTTAAAGATGTAACTGTTTTATGCAAATTCTGAAGGTAATTAAAAACGTCTATAAAGTTTAAAATAAATTCTATTTGAAATTTATTATTAAAATTAATTTAAATTCAAATAAAAAACTATACTTTGAAACTTGATTTATAAATTTAATGAATAATGCTTTCTTAAAATTCAAACCCCTTTTTCTCCATCCAAACATATTCAATATCGAAGTTATCAACAATTAGATTTACTTTTTCAGAAAAGTATTACAGTTCATTATCTGATTATAATTATTTATTAATTAAATATTTATTAAAAATTATTAATTATTTATTTGTAATTAAACAACTAAATGCATATTATGAAGGTTTTTAAAGTGAAAATAAAATAAATTTTTTTAACTATTCTTATTTTATTATTATATAAATATTTTAAATTTCAATTTAAATTTATTTTGATTAATTTAAATTTTAATTCTTTTAAAAATAACAACTAATAATTTACAAGTGTGTTTTGCTAAAACAAGTTAAAACATGTTCATACTTAATAGTATAATTTTTTACCGAGAAAATTTAATGACGTCATTTCTTTATTAAAATTTTTATGTTTTTCTTTATAGTATTATATTTCTACTCACGATTTAACGTAAAAATTTAATAGTAAATCTTCAAGTAATGAAAACTAAACTTTATTACACAACAGGAATAATGCATAAAAAACTTATCTCTACATATTTAAATTTAGTTTGCCTTAATAGCTAAAAATTTTAAATTTTATAATTAATTTTTAAATGAATAAAACCTTTGAAATTATCTTTAAAGAATAGTTTCATCTTAAAAAGTACTTTACAGAAATTCGCTGTATTATTTTCGATTAATTAAGCACAAATTTTTATACTAAATGCATTGTTACTATGTAATCAATGAACTTGAATTTTTCGATAAGTTAAGTCTTGTTACTGTGAAAGCATTGAACTTTTGATAAGTAGTCTTGATTTAAAATTTTTCTGGCAAACACGGAAATGATAATAATTATAATTGATAGATCTATGGTAAAGAAAACTTTAAGAGTATAAAAGCTGAGAACAATTAGTTCATTTTAACTTAATTGCATTCTTTTATATACTTTATTTGTTTTTACACAAGAAGTTACAGTGGTTTAGCTCATATTGCATAAAACGGTCGTGGAAAGATTTTTTGAGAGGCAGATGAAAACTGGAAGCGATGTCGATGAAGAATAGAGCGACAATAACTCGGTGATTACAATAGCGGTTAGTGGTTAGGTTACTATTACAACCAAAATAAAAGCTGCTGAGCCCAAGACTCAACAAAATAAAAAGCAAAAGACCCAGAGTGGAAAGTATAATTTCAAATTAAAATTAAAAATTAAAATAAATATAAGTATTTTGTTTAAAACATAATATGTAAAAGTTTTATAAAGGTTAGTAAAAATATAAAATACATAAAATATAATAATATTTTAAAATTTCAAACTTTACGGATTATTCGTATCTGCGTATTATAAATAAAAAGCTTAATAATTTTAATGTTAATTGATTTTTTTCTTTCACTATTTATTAAAAATTTGATGTAAAAATAATATATTGCAGATTGTTATAGAATTATAAATACTAATAATGTATTAAAAAAATTAAACTAATAAAATTTGTCTAAATCAAAATTGTATTTATATTTACTTTATTTGATTAAATAATTCTTTATAAAAGCTAAAAAGGAGTTACTAAAGTTTAAATTTAGAGATCAATGTATGAAAAGCTATTCGCAGTAACACATGAATAACACATAAGTGTGGAATCGGATTTAAGCGCTTGACGCTAAACTTTCGATAAATATTAAAAAAATTATATATCTGTGTAGATGTGCAATACAACAAATCTATATCTATAATTTAGGACATTTTCTTAAAATTATTATATACAACTTTACTATCATTAAATACACTTTAATTTATAAAATTTATTTTATTTTGTTTAAAAATTTTAAACAATAATAACAAATCTTTTTTTTTTGCCAAAAATTACAGGGGTCTGTCTGAAAAACTCTAAAGATTTAACAGAAAATTTTATTAAGCTAAATTTTTATGAGGTTTTACACCCGTGTGCAACCCCCACTGTGTAAATAATTTTTCAATTTAATTTAAATGCTTTCTAAATTTAAACTAATTTTTAGTTGTAAAATATAATTTTATTGATAAAATTAATATTGTATTGAAATACTTTATAGGTTATGAGGGCATATATAAAAGATATTGTACTTTTTCATTTAATTTTTAAAAAATTAAACTGAAATTAAAGATATCGAATTCATTTTCAACAATTAATACAATTACAAAATTAATTAAAATTAAAATGATAATAAAAAACAGAAATTAAAAATTAAAACATTTATAAAAATTTATATTTATACTTATCATTTAAAATAAAGAAATTAAAAGTAATTTGATAATCCAAAATTGAAAATGGAACAAAAATTTATTATTGAAGTTTTATAATCATATTCATTATTCTTTAAGATTTCTGTTTAATTTAAGAAACAAACACTTTAAATAACAGTAGTAATGATAGTACCTCCACGGCAAAATTTTTCCATTGGATAACATTAAACATCAAAAATTATTTTTATAAAACGCACGACAAAAATTGCTTTGAAATACAAGTTGTATACTTATTACATTTTCCAAACGAAATATCCATAGATTTACATTAGAGAGTAATTTTTAAAACATTTTATTTAAAGAATAATAAGTTTTGAATAGAGTACACTCATCCATATAATGTTTTTTGCATAAGTTTATATAATATCAAAGTATAAATTCCATTTAGTTTATAAAATATTTAGTTTAAATTCCATCACCATATGTGTTATACAATAAAGAATAAATCTTTAAAAAACATAGATATATAGTGTAAACATTTTTAAGTGTTAAGATTAACGATATATTGATTAAAATATAAAAAAGTATTTGATAAAAACAATACATGCATATTTTTAAACATCTATGTAGTTTATCCATTTGCAGCTCGGGGCGTCGCATTGAATAAAAAAGGAAGAGTCATCCCATAATCCAAAATAGACAAATATTTCTTTGCATATTTCGTTATGTTGTAATATTCGATTGTTGAGTTCGATTTTAATTAGTTCCAGT
Source organism: Steganacarus magnus (assembly GCA_034698365.1). Lineage (NCBI taxonomy): Eukaryota > Metazoa > Arthropoda > Arachnida > Sarcoptiformes > Steganacaridae > Steganacarus > Steganacarus magnus. The sequence continues at coordinate 5,802 of JAQIVF010001669.1, read as the reverse complement.
GAGGTTTTTGCCGGCATAAAAAGACCACAAGTTGAACAGAAAATTCCAAATTCATTGTCACGTATTATATCGTTGTTACATAATAAGCAAATTAAAACATTGCTTGAAATTAAAGAAAACTGGAAAAGAGCGCTCCGATATTTTTCTCTTAGCGGTTGAAAATCAGAGAATGATAATTTCTGAGCCACTTCGCAGCAATCATATTTCTCATTCATTGTATCATTTGATGCATTTTCAATGTTGTTCTGCAATAATAAATTGATATAAACTAAAATTTAATTTAATATTTAATTAAATTTTTTACCGATATTTCGTTAAGTTCATTGTAAATATTTTGAAACTCATGATCCTCTTCTGTAATCTCACAACATATTTTGTTAAAATCGAAAGTCATATCCAGTGGTTTAATTTCAGCAGTATTATTCTGAGACTCATCATTTTTGTCATCCACTAAATCAATAAATTCCACTGGTGAAGGGTAAGTATTGTGATCATAAAAGCCATTGTTTTTTTGAACTTCTTGCTGGAAAAACTCCATAAACTTAGCGTTTCCCTTTAAATTATCCAAAAAAAGATCCACTGCACTTTGAGCCATAACTTTGAAATTCACAGATTTCAAACTGTGAAAAAAGTTTAAAAGTTCTTTGCTTATATAGCTTTTAAAAAATTACTTTGTGTGAATACAACTATAAATGTTTTACCTTGAAACTTCTAGAACATTCAACTTTTAGAAAAGAATCAATTATTCTAGAAAAGAATATCATAGTAAAGAAAAATCTAGAAAAGAATATACTAGAAAAGAAAAATCTATAAAATATTATTCTAGAAAAAAATTATAAAAAAAATTCTAGACCGAAAATAAAGTAAGTAACTTCTAGAATAATTTCAATATATTTTGTTTATCAACAAAAAGGTATAAAAGGAGATGTGCTGTTGATAATTTTTTATTTTATTATAAGATTTAAAGAATTTTTATAATGCCTAAAAAATCTTTCAGCGAAATGTTTTTGGATAATGAGGCGATTGAAGATAATAGAGTTGTGAAAACTAAAAAAATCGCTTCAAATAAACCCCAGCAATTTATGGCAAAATCAAACGACTCGGAAGACAATGGACTACAATTCGATGAAGTTTTATCGTTCAATACTGAACCGGCTACCAAATACAATCATATTATTAAAATTTCTCCCCAGGATGGAATAGGTATTATGAATGAAAAAGTTCACTTATTTAAAATTTACAAAAAAGAGGGGACCGAGATTATTTCAAATTATAGCTTTGGATTTAATATAAACTTAATTCAAAATGTTAAAATTGGACTTGATAAAATGATAAATTACTATAATAATAATAAATAAAATTAATAAATAATATTTAAGAAAAAGAAAAATTTAAAAAAACTGTTATATTAAATGTTTAAGCTACAAACTTTATTAAATACTATGTTTTTAATACTGAAAATAATGTAAAATCAAAAGTTTTAAAATAAAAATACAAAAAATTTGTTAATTAAATAAAATATAAATTCTATTAGATATTGTTTCATGAAAGTATTAAAATAAACTTTTAAATTATACTCAAAAACTTTGTATTATTTATTTTATAAAAATTTAATAAGCTTAAGAAATAATTTTTTATACGTTTAAGAGATTTTATTGTAAAAATACACATTAAAAAATTATTATATAAATTAAATTTTAAAAAAATTTATGTATTAACTAATATAAAAAAGTATGAATCTGAAAGTAATTATCTGATAAATGAAACATCTCTAAAAAATAATTTATTTTGTTTAATCTTTATATGCTTTAAAAGAAGTTGAAAAATATTATTTTTATCTTGTTTCAAAATATTTTATTGACTTGTTTTAAAGTCTTTTATTATAATTATTTGTAAAAGAATTTACTGAATTATTGTTATTAAAAAACTTGATAAATATTATATTTATTATTCTTACCAAAATATAGTGTAATTCAATGTGAGAAGTAAAATTATACATCCTTTTTTAAATTTTATCATTGTTTAATAAAATTAAGTCTTAATGTTTAACACAAAAAAATTGTAACTGTAACTGTATTTTATTAAATTACTTTAACTCTATTATTTTTTATAAAAATTTGTGAAACTTTTAAATAATAAAAATATGAATTAAAAATTTCAATATATGTGTAAGTTGTAATAAACAAAAAAATTTACTAAACAGTTAGAAAGTTGCACACAAACTCTTATCTCAAGTACTCAAAAAAACTTTAAAAACAAAAAACAAGATCCTTAAGTAACTTAATTAATTTATCCTTGTATATGATATAAGGTTATGTGTTTTGAAAAAACATTTCTATAATTTTTATTAACAAATGTTTTTGCATTTTCACGATAAATTGAAATGACCTTAATATTTTCTCTTTAGTTTAAGCATTCTAAATAAACAATATTTTAAAGCTAAGGATGATATATTTATTAAAATAAGCATTAAACAATCTGAACTGTAATAACATACAAGAAAATTAAAAACTAAATTAATAACAAATTATTTTTATTTAAGTTTGATTCATTACACTAAACTAAAAGAAATGTTTAAAATTGTAAAAGAAATACAATTTATGCTTTATTTTGTATTTTATTAAAAAAAATATTTCTTAAAAAAATTTGCATTAAATATTATCATAATTATGTTAATAGTTTTTTTGTTTGATTCAAAATACATTAACAGTCATTTAATAAAAGCATTGAATTTAATGTTAATTATTTGACCTTCAATATATAATTATTTTTGTGTTTATTCCAACTCTTTTTGTGAATTTAAAATTAACATAATTTTTATCGATTTCTTTATATAATTATAGTGGAATTTCTGACATAGCACTTAAATCAGCTAAGTTTATGCCCGTAAGATTTCTAGATTGCTTAATACAAAATTTTTTACAGTAAAAGAAAAGCAAAAACGTGATGACAGTAATTAATAATACTAAAATTATCGAAACTATGTACATTGTAACTGAAATTGTTGCTTCTTTAATTACGATGTTATTTACAGTTTGTGTATCGTTGATTAATTGCGAAACATTATTAGAAGAGAAATTTTCAATTGATGTGGCAGTTGTGGTTTGAATTTTCATTTCTTTAGTTGTTTGACTGCATATTTATAAACTTTAAAAATACAATAAAAACAAAAATAAAAAACTTACGAAGTATATTTTGTTGAGACTGTATTCTCATAATCATAATCAAATTGTGCATTGCATAATACGATTAATAAAAATAGAATTTTCATAATTTAAATTTTAATTCGAATTAAATTTAGATATAACCAAAAAATCTTTTTTAAAATCAGACGATCAAAAAGCACAACAAATTATGAGACTGTTTAAAAAATGCATTGCAGTCTTTGATAGAAATACTTTTAACGTGTACAGACAGATAAGTATTTGTTCATAACTGTATTTTTACATTTGAACTTTGAGAGTAAAATATATTTTTTATATGACTGTACTGTAATTATTATGTGCAATATCATATTACAAAAAACACAAACAAAAATTGCACTTTATATTGCAATAAATAAACAATTCATAGGAATTAAATATTTAAAGTGTCATTGACAGTAAAATAGTGTAAATTAACATAAAAATTATTAATCACAAAATCTTTAGTTTAATTTAAATTTTTTATTATTTTAATTTAATACATATTTTTGATTTAACTAATTTTAATAACAAATTTTAATTTATAATGTCTTATACAGTTTAAAAAAATTTAATTGAATTGTTTAAATAATATTTTCAATGTGTTAAAAACTTCTAAATTTTAAGCGTATGCTATTTTCTATATAATATGTTGATGCAATACAACATGAATTATTGAATTATTCGCAATTAGTTACGACATCTGTTATCTTAGTATCTTATTAATATAAAAATTTTACAGCAATATGTTTAATTGAATACAATATTTTTATTCTATTAATTTATAATTAATTTGATTATTTAATATTAAATAAGTTTAAAAATATAATGAATTTGAACAAAACATTTCTAGTGTTATAAATAAGAACTAATAGTTTTCCGATACGAGAATTTCTCAAATTCATAGATAACTGTTTGCTGAAACGAAAATACAGTCTCTTAACTGTAACTAATGGGTAGAATATATTATAGCTTCTTAATAACTTATTGTAAATGATAGATAACTTATTGAAATTGTTATTAGCGTCACATATTAAACACATTATGTGTTTATTTATTACGAAATATCAGATAATTAAAAGTTTAAGGGCGAAATTCATCACTAAAATATTTTCACTAAAATCTATTTTTGGACAGTTTTATGATCGTGTGTTTGAATTTAATTTGGATGTTTTATATGGCGTACTTTATTTCATAAAACACATAATTGGCGAATGTTTGAGTAGTATATTGTCTTTAAATTGTGATCCTTTTGTTTGATTCATTAAATATAATGAATTACTCCTTTAAAGATATATTAATATCAGTTCTAGAGTATTCTCAATGCCATTCGTACGATAAATTGAGAAATTTATTAATAAACTATTTTCTAAACGAAAAAGGTTTAAAACAAAAATTTTTTTATTAAATGTTTAGACTATTGAATGGAGAATTATTGTCCACTATTTGTGGCGAAATTAATATTGAATATAATGTAGAGAATCTTAATAATAATAATAATGATAATAACATTGAATACATTCAATTATTAATATTTTCACGAAAATTATACAATAATATGAAGAATACATTAAATGTGTTAAGTAATACAGATAATCATCAAAATTGTATAAAATGGTAACATAAACAGTTAAATTTAATAATCGCTTGTTTTGCTTCAATTCCTATCAAAGAAAAACAGTTCTTAATGACTAAAACGTTGGAACACATGTCTATCTATTTTAAAAATATTTTTTACAAATTAAAGTCATTAAAAGTGTTGTCATTTTTAGCGATTGAACGCAAGTTTACGATTGAGATGTTATCACTGATAATTAACGAAACGTTTGTTTGGACTGATCTGACCAGTGATGTGGCGATAATGCAATTGCATTTCAGATATCACACCCAATACACCAATTACGTGAAAGATCGCAACTCATTCCACACTCATATGAACCAACACTTCAACTTTGACCTGAAATAGGCGTTAGAATTTCTAGTTCAAAACTTTCCATCATTTTTGGATTATGTAACGAATCAAACAAAAATACTGAGTTTGATATTTTATTAGAATGTTTAAAATCACACAATCATGAATGCATTATTAAAAGTGATTGTGATGATTTTGTCGGGTTTTTTGTTAAACAATTATTAACCAAACCTTTATTCATGTCTAACGAGTCAGATATGTGTGCATTTATTTTGACAATTATCGAGAGTCGATGTATTGAATATAAAGATCAAACATTTGTTTGAATTAACCTAAATGTATACTACGTGTCTTAAATTAATTAAATACTCAATTTTTAAAATTAATTTTTATTAAAATATGTGAAATATAATATTTAAATAATTTTATTGGTAAACTTAGTACTGATTAAAAAATAATAATTGCATTTAATAATAGATAATAATTGGACAAATAAATTAAAAAGTAAAATACTTGAAATTAGAGAATAAAATAAAAAAAATGTTTCAATCATTTTTTAGTATTTTCTCCTCTGATCAAAGGTATACATGAAAAAACGTCTAAAATATGCACTTTTTTACAAAAATTTATCAGAAATATAGCGTTTTTTAGTGATTTTTTCCCTTGATAAAAGGTATACATGAAAAAACGTCTGAAATATGCACTTTT
>JAQIVF010001668.1:0-13264 GCA_034698365.1 Steganacarus magnus | reverse complement strand
ATTATTAGTCGCGAAAATAGTCAGCGACTTATTAGTTAGGGATTAGTCAGCGTAATATTAGTCACTCGCGTGCTTCACTTTGTTATGTGCTAACCGAAGTAATAATGTTGAAGTCCCTAAAAACACTAAAAGTTAAAACAAAACCTAATAGTTTTCAAATAATAACACATAAACCCCATACTAACAGTTCAAAATTAAAACCAAACCTTAAAACCAATAATCATTGTATAAAACCTCAATCCAGAAATACTCAAATGTATTCACTTGTTGTTTAGCTATCGAACAGCTTACATCAAAAGTAACTCACTCTAATTATATTGAGCGATTTATACTAATGATACGAGTGAATCACGCCAACGTGCGATAATCAAAATATTATTTAAGTTCAATACTAATGAGTTAAACATTTTTTATATATTACTCATGAATATTACACTGTTAAGTAATGCAACTATTATATTAGCTATATATTACTCATTTTTGATATAATAATCATGACTCTGTATTGAAGTGTATGAAAACTCTTCACTCTTGTATTGACTTCGGTCGCATTCAGTCGCTTATAATAAAGATACAGTTATTTTCTATAAAACTTAAGTTTCTTTTATTCAATTGCGAACTCATGTCACGCAGCGAGAGTATAGTGCCGTACAAACCCGCAGGTTTGGCGCAATAGTGGGTTTGGCCGGTATCACTAATTAACGATTTATTAAAAGTTAAATAAACAGTGTACTCAATAAGCATTGTCACTATTTCTTTGATTCGGTAAAGAAGTGAGTGACCAGAGGTGTAGCGACACGATCGGCAGAACAGCAGTCACGTTAAGTTCATTACGAGAACCGCTACAAACGTACCGCTTTGGCAAGTGGACGTGGTTCGCGTCTAACAACTTTAATTTCGAGTGTCAACGACGCTATTTTTGAGATAGTCAAGTGAGCCAACTCTTGCGCTTTAATACCGTTAAGTAGTGCCACCTGTACAGCAGCGCCACCGCTTCGTCAGAGTTTACCGTGTAATTCAGTTGTTTGTTGGGGAAGATTTCGGACAACATGTCTCGGATTTTCGGTATTCTCGTTGATCCGCCAACAAGTATTACGTCATCGATATCGCTGGAAGACATATATGCACTTACAAGAGTGTCTTTTAGCAGTTTTATTGTTTTCTCGAACAAATAACTGTTTATTCTCTCGAATGTCTCTCTCGTGACTTCGATTCGTAAATCTTGTTTATTGAAAAAGTTATCCATCACTATTGGGGCGGTTTGTCGAGACGATAGCTGTTTCTTTTTCTTTTCGCACTCAGACTTGAGTCTGTAATACGAGTTCGCTCCTTCCTTCGAGTTTTGAATGACACGCAGATTGGTTTTCTCGTAGAATTCGTTCATACAGTGCGCTCATATTCTCAAATTGATGTCGAAATCATCGCCTCCTAAATGATTGTCACCGTTCAGTGATTTCAACTCAATATTAAGTCCTTCTATCACTAGTACTGCCACGTCAAACGTTCCTCCGCCCAAATCGTATACCAGAACATTTCTATCAGTATTGTGTGAATAAGATTTATTAAATCAAATAAAATTTGAAAAAATATGAGAGGTTATATAAGTTTTTTTAAAATTTATTTTTATGATGGTTTAATTAAAATAAAGATATCTAGTAATTTTTTGATTTTATTTGAGCAAACGAAAAAATTAGACAAACCTTTTTTGTTTGTCAGTATTTTTCAGTTTAAAAGCGAGCGCCGCTGCAATCGGTTCGGGCATTATTTCTAACACATTCAATCCAGCGATCTTTGCCGAGTCTTTTGTCGCCTGTTTTTGTGAATCATTGAAATACGCGGGAACTGTAATCACAGCATTTTTTATTGGAATTTTGAAGTGTTGTTCGGCTACCCGTTTCATTTCGGACAAAACTTTCGCCGATAACTCTTCGGGTGTAAGTGTTTTCATACCGTTTCTAGTGTTGACATTAATTAATAGTTTGTTATTATTATCACTCGTTATACGATACGACAAGTTTTTCATATCACTCTGAAACGATTCGTCGCTGAAGTGACGGCCAATCAATCGTTTCACCGAATAAACAGTATTTCTCGGATCATAAAACATGTACTCTTTAGCGCTGTGTCCCACAAGTTCAGAGTCTGAAGTGAACGCTACAACACTTGGTGTCGTACTCTCGCCGTCGTTTTGCAGAATGATTTCTCTGCCGATCGGTGTGCTCGGTCTGTAATACGCGACAGCACTGTTAGTTGTGCCCAAATCAATACCGATCGCTGGTATCGCTGGAGTGTTCTTACTGTTCTCCTCTAGTATTGCCTCGAAAACATTTCCTACTGTCGACTCGATTATAGCTCGAAATTCTTTGATCGAACAGTTTTGCTGTCGTCTACTGGCGAATTCTGACAGCGAGTGTTCAAACGTTTTCAAATGAAATATTTTCAAATTGTCTTTCGATAAGTAACACGTGTTGTGGTAATACTTGTTCATCTCTTCTTTGTAAAACACACTCACGTCGTGCACTAATATCTTGTTCTCAGCATTGGTTCGAGCGATGTGTATGGTTAACATCTCTTTCAGTTCATCCACTGATTTTTCGATATTTTTTTTGAGTTCTGATAAATAAGAATCGTTAAGCGATTCGCACTTAAATGGATTCATTCTTTTCAATTCATTAATCGCTGATTGTTTGTGTTTTTCGTGCAACTCATCAAAATCTTCGAATGATATCTGTTTGATCTGTTCGTACATCACATCTTCGTATTTCTCAGACACAACCTTACAGTACTTCACTGCTGTGTTGTGCGCTATTTCTCTGGTTTTGACGTTAATATCTAACAAACGACTATACTCCTCTGTTAATAAAGTCGATAACTCGCACAAACAATCAGAAAACTTTGCCGTTTTTTGCCATTCTTTACTCTCAAATTCGTTGATTACACGATCCGACATTTCTTTGCCGATTCGCGAGAACTCTTCGTCTTCGATAAACTGGTTGTCAAACATTATTTTCTCCATATCCTATTAATTAGAAAAGAAGAAATTAATTAAAATAAATAATGAATGAAAATAATTCTTTACTTTTGTGTATCTATTTATCGCTTTCAGCACTTCTTTCGCGTATTGTTTTTCAATTGTATCGATATTTTCTCTCAGTTTAGCTAAAACCTCGTTAAAACTTAATTCTAGTTTCTCGATCAGATCATTTCGATACGTTTCGATAAACCGATTTTCTTTGTTAAGACAGCCATCGGTGAACATATTAACGGAAGTTTTCACTGTTATTTCGTGCAACATTTTCAGCCAATTTTCGTCTAATGTTTTTTCCATATACTGTGTCATTAGAGTGTCGTAATGAGTGACACACGTTTTTATCAGATTCAATGTGTGTTCCAATACTATTCTTTCATTTTCGTCTATTTTTTGCTTAAACTTTGCATTCATTTCAGATAATTTATGCGCAAACTCGTCTTTAATCCGTTCTCTGTCCGCTTCACTGCCGTAAACGCATTCTCTTAGGAAAATATTAGACGCCTCTTTCTCGATACTAATTCTTCTCTTTATGAGCTCATCCTTCGCCACACTGTATTTTCTCGAATTGCTTTTCAATAGCACTTTCATAATGACTTATCGCTAATAAAACTGCCTCAGAATTTTTCATATCTGTTATATAACACAATTCCAATCTCGACATAATTAATTCGTCAAACGTTTCTTTTGTTTGATTAACTCTTTTATTCCGAAAGTGCTTTATTATTGAATGAACTGTTATATCATGATGTTGTCTAATCTCGTCATTATTGATGTAACAATTATTCTGAAAATTTTTACTCATTTCTTTTCTATAGTTAATTATTATTTCATTCAATACTAATTCGGTTTCAAATTTTTGTTTTTCTATTTGTTGTTTTAAAAGTTGCCTGAGATTTTTTTTCAGAATTAATAATATTTTCATTGTAATGACAAACAAACATATTTGTTAAAAGTTCATTTTTCTTAAAGATATTATAACTAATAATTTCGTCAGTCACGCTTTGTTTGTAATTTATATTTAGCTGTTCAAAGTCTTCTTCCTTCTCTAAAAGTTTAATTGCTTCTAGCATTTCATTTTCATACATCATTGAATAAGTTGAGCAAAATATTTTCATTTCGGATAGTGTTTCGATACTTTCAAACAAATCACATTCTAGCGAATTATATGCCCACAAACCTTTCATATCCAAAACATTAGCACATGTCGGTCTATTTTTAGGTACAATTCCTAGACATTTAATGCAGACGTCTTTTGCATTACAATAATTGACTTCGATTATATTGTTGAAAAAGTTTTCATCTCTATTTGATAAAAATAATGTTTTGTTTAAATTGAAAAGTATATAATACTGTATATATTTTAAATTACTTATTCAAGTCAAAGTTAAACAATTCTCTCATTATTATTCCCAAACTATACTCATCTGCTTTTGTGTCGTAAATGCTACCATTCAATTCCGGTGCGCGGTATGATTCAGTGCCGACATATTTAGTAAGCGATTCTTCTACTAATTTTTGATACGTTGATAATCCAAAATCTGCGAGTTTAACGCAACGATTTGCCGCACACTTTGATATCATCATGTTTTCTGGTTTTAAATCTCTATGAAGTATTGCAGGTTTCAAACTGTGTAAATAATCAACGCATTCGAATATTTGAACAGCTAATTCACAAGATATGCTGAATCTATAAGTGTCCATCGAGTTTTTAGGTGAAACTTCTAATATTTTTATTACCTGTCTAAGTGTCATCGAACATAATTCTGTTTGAATGTGAAGCAGTAATGTTTTGTTTGGATTTAATAATAAACTTTGTGAATCTAGTTTTGAATCTGTTTGGTTTAAATAATAGTTGGCTTCGATCCAACTGTCAATATATTCGACGACATAATCACTATTAAGTTCAGACAATAACTGTATTTCTTTTAAAGTTTTTGCTTTATCTTTTTCTTCAAACGGAATTTTTTTGATTGCAAAAGTTTTATCTGTTTTCAACAATTTCACTTCAAAAACCGTTGAAAAGGCACCCTTTCCTAAAGTTCTTAGTTCTTGAAACTCTGAATTGTACCTATTTTCCATTATTTCATTTTATCTGTTCATTATAAATAAAAATTGATTTAAATAAATATATTATTTAATACCAGTTAATTCAATATTTACAAATATTTAACTCATAAAAATTCAATCTTTCTTGAATATTTTTCAATTTCCAGCTAACCCTCTAAGCTTGATCTAAAATCTGAGCTTGATTTCGTGTGAGCTGAGTTTAGGTGTTAACTAGAGATTGAAATCAGGCAAATTTTTTATCCCATTCCCATCCAACTCCACAATGATTAATTCCAATCCCACATCACTTCCAACAAAAAGTTCAAAACTCATTCCAACTCCAACCAATTCCAATTAAAATTTCATATTTTATTCCAGCTCCAAATAATTCCATCTGAATATTTTCCAACTCCATTCCAACTCCAACAAAAAAAAATGTTATTTGTGTTTAATTTTGAAAATTATATTTACAAAAACTGTCATTGTTACCATTTAAAGCTAAAATTATTATTTTTTGAAATTAAAATATGTTAAAAGTTGTTTATTTTTACATATTATGGATTTATTTAATGGAAATTGATATTAATTTCCATCTCAAATGCATTTTTAATATCCAAATCCAACGAACTCCAAGTTCACATTTGTTAACTCCACCCAACTCCAATAAAAATTAAAAAAACATTTCCAACTCCACTTGTTTTCCACTCAAAATTTAAATTTTAACTCCAAATCCATCTAATATTTTCGACTCCAGTGCCATTCCACTGGAGTTGGAGTTACAATTTCAATCTCTAGTGTTAACCTCTTAAACTCAAATATCTGAAAATCAGCTCAGATACAGCTAAGCCTTTGTTTATCTTTGCTTCTAAGTAATTATTTTTATATTTAAAATCTATATATGTTAGTTTATTATTTTTATAAACTTACCACTTGTAGAGAATTATATAATTTACATTAGAAAATTGTTTATTTATAGTTTTAGAGAACAAAATGATTATATTAAAATATTATTTATCCATCTGTGATAAATCTCAATACTATTGCATTCTATCACTAAAAATACCACCCAATTAATGATTTTTAATGATATATTTTGTACTCTTATAAGTTATTTATTTATATATTTAAAATTTATAAAAATATTAGTTTATTATTTTAATAAACTTACCACATATTCTTTTACAGAATTAATTCATTTGCATTGAAAAATTTTTATTTACAACTTTAGCAATATTTTCATCGGTATATTTGTGTTTAATGTAAATATAAATATTTACTAATATTTTTGCACAAAAAGGTTAAAAAAATGGCGAAGAAATAATAAAATAATGACTGCGATATAAGTGTAGTTGGAATAAACTTTGATCGTATAATAATTGATAAAAAACAATCTCATAATTAAAAGCTTTAGCACTTATCACTTTTTTGCAGATTATTTTTATTTTTATTTTTGATTTATGTTTGTTATAACTTTCGTTAATAACTTCTGTATAGAAAATTTTTACTTAATTTAAAATTAAATAACTAGTTTAGAAATTTAATTCGTAAATTTTTGTAACCGTATAAAATAATTACTCGGTTTCTATTTCTAAAAGCAAAAAAAAAACAAATCAAATAATTATAAAAATCACATTTACTTAAATAGACTTCTAAAATAATTTATTTCACTTCACAGCATTCACAGATTAATGTGAAACGACCCACCCTTTAACCTAACAGTTAATGCCACCTCACATGTGCTAAGACTAGTAAGTGGATTGTCATTCACTGATCTTAGTTATAAAGCATTTCTCATATTTTAAAGCAGAGGTTCTCAAATTATGGGTCGCGACCCAAAATAGGGTCGCTATAAAAACTTTTAGGTCACAGGTTTGACAAGAATTTACATTAATGTTGTGACGCCAATGAAAATTTTTAAATTATCTTTCAATTTGTTAAGAGTTAAGATTATTTCATATACATTTGCAGATTAAGGTAGAAATCGTTTTGTTATAACATTCTATAAAAAAATTCATCTGATAAGTTTAAAATTGATAATTTTTTAAAGTTGGGTTGCGAAAATTTTTTATTAAAAAATAGGGTCGCGATTCAAAAAAGGTTTGGTAACCACCGTTTTAAAGAGTGTGTTAAACTTATATTAATATATTCTCGTGTAACATACGTAATGATTACTAATTGTTATAACTATAACATTTAAACATAATTTTCTTTTTGTGAGTTTTTTTTGTAAATAAGCTATTGAAATGACATAAAAATCAATTATAAAATTTATAAACTTAGTTTAACTCAAAAAATAACTTACTTCCAACACTTTATTGATTCAATAATAAGCGCACACTTCAAAACAATATATAATTTTTTAAAATTTAATTTCAAAAATAAGTTTCTAATCATTTGTTATTTTATTACTACTAATTTCAATTAGCATTACAAGTAATTCAGTCACAATTAGTTCAATTAGTCAAAATATTTTTAGTAGAGTTCATATATTTATTCGATTTATTAAAATTTATTACCTCAAACTTGTGTTGTTTCATTTTATAAAAGCGAAAACGAAATTACAAAATTATTTGTTCACTATTACTTTCGCTTATGTTATTTTTATCAAATCAAATTTAATAAAATATGAAAGCAAAATTTTTTGGCGGCAATATAATATAAAATCCGTATTATTCCGCTATTAATAGTGTAAAATGTCACTACTAAAACCGGTATGTGCCACTTTTCCCAATAAATATAGTATAAAACATGGATTATGACACTGTTAAACCGGCATATTATACTTAAATAAACGGCAAATATCATTAATCAAACCGACTTATACCACTTTTATACCACTGAGTTTTTTTAACATAATTGTTAAATATTAATAATAAATAAAGTAAATGTTTGGGTTTCCTATTACGATTGAGCTATATATATATATATATTTAAATAATAATCGAAATTGTTTTAATTATAAAATAATATGATCGCTCGCATACTTTATACGATTGAGCTATATATATATATATATATTTAAATAATAATCGAAATTGTTTTAATTATAAAATAATATGATCGCTCGCATACTTTATTTTAAACTTTGATTTGCTCTAGTTTAGTCTCAATATCGATAAAATAAACAAATTATTATTATTATAAAGCTATGCATTAAAAATTATTTCTCATTGCCCTGAAGAGGTAAGACATGTATATAGATGAGCAAAAGTTAACCTAAAGACTCGGACCTGAACTCGGACTCGAGTTTTTTGAAGTCCAGTTAGAGTCAAAGTCTGATTTCAAAATAGGTTCGAGTTAACGTAAATGGAGTCCGAGTCTGGTCTCTGGTTCGAACTTAAAGGACCTGAACTCTAACCCGGACTCAAATTTTATATAATTTTCATAGATATTTTATTTTCTCAATCATAAGTTGGTAATATTTTATAAAATTTTTAATTTTATTAAGTTTTACTTTTTCCTACGTTCACTCACAAAATTATAATAAATTTTTGAAACATGGTAAATCTATTCAAGCTTATGTTTGAAATTAAATTATAAGAAATGAGGTTCGGAGTCCGGGTCTTTACTGTTAGATCCGAGTTCGAGTCCGAGTCTCATATATATTTAGAAGTCCGAGTCATATATATTTAGAAGTCCGAGTCTGGTCCGAGTCTTTAACAAAGACCTGAAGACTCGTACCTGCTCATCTATAGACATGTATGACAAGAAAATACTAACAAAAAGGACTAACAAAACAATACTAACAAAACTAAAAAAGACTAACAAAATAAATGCAATTAACAATAAGAATATTGTTCTTCACTGTCAGAAAATAAAAAAGTGAGAAAAACGTATTTAAACTAATAACTAACAGAGGGACAGAAATGTCACAAAACTTTATTCTATATTTTAAAAATACTGAACCTAAATAGAACCTCAACCCATGAAATAAATTACTTTAACATATAAATTTTATATTTCAGTTAAAAAATAAATTTAGATTAAAAGCGGAGCTATCGAAAATTTTGTGAGCAAATTTTTAATTAATTAATATCAATACATGATTAATATATAAAATATGAAAACGAATTCCGATTCGATAACCGTTTCGATCTTGTGATAAATTTAATATAAATGTAATATAAAAATTATAATCAAATTATGAAAACTATTTACTGCTTTGTATCTGTTTAATAATGTCAAAGTTGGCGCAATAAAAAAAACGATTAAAAAACAAATTTTAATTAAAGATTTAAATCACTTCAAAGCATTTAATCCATTTCAATAACATATTTTAATAAAATTAAATTATGACTTCGAAAAGATTTTAATTTTTGATGTACTACACTAAGATCCCGATAAAAATATAATGTAGTTATCGATGGAAATTGTTTTATGATACAAGTTGTGAACTCTTCTAACAACGATTGCGTAGAACACCAACGAATGCGTAGAACAAACATTATGTTGTCATTTATAAATATTAAGTTTCATGGTTTCTGTACAGTTCTCTAACAGTGTACATAACGAGTGAGAGGAGTGTGTGTAAGTGAGTGAGAGAGTGAGACTGTTTGGATTGTTATTTCACTTCATAATTATATGAATTTTATTGGGGTAAAGTAGAAAACGAGTCATAATTTAATCTTAATTTAAATTTTAATTTCAATTACAGTTTCGATTATTGATAATTTAAATTTAAATTACGATTATCAAATTGATTCTAATTTAAATTAAATTAAGATTAAATTAACTCTATTTTTTATAATTTAAATTAAATTCCTTTTACAATTATGATATCTAAAATCATTTAAATCTATTTAAATTATCATTAATTGCAATATTAAATCAAATTTTAATTCGATCTCTCACATAGATACCTATTAAATTAGTTCAGATTTTTTAATTAAATATTTACAATCTTTAACTCTTATCTACATTAGTTAAATGATCTTAAACATTACAAAACATATATTTATATGTTTTTGATATCAAGATTTATTTATCTCTCAACTGAGTCTGAATACGTTTTCCATGAAACATGTTAAATTGCATTTAAATATGTTTTCAATGTATACATTAACCTCTGTGATTATGAAAAATGATTTTTTATAACTTGTCGCAGAATGAATTGAAATTTTTTCTTTTTGATTTATATATGACTAAATATGCAAGAATTTAAGCGAAAAAATAGGCGTGCACGTCAATTATTTCAAGTATAATAACTATTTTTTAAAACATTCAAGAGCTGGCATTAACATATAATAAGTAAGCATAAAAATGTTATTCTCAATGGATGTAGATAATAGTATTGTAGAGATTTTGTTGCTTATTTCAGTTCAAATTTATAATTAAGATGTATTTTTAATTAAAAAAAGCATTTATAACAAAGAAAATGTGAATAATTATCCAATAATTATCTTGTAATGAAAAATATGTTAACTTTAAATCAAATTTTGGCAAAATTATATGAAAATATAATATCCAATAGATAAGGATTTTTAATATCGGATAAAAACATAATCAATATAGTTTATATTTTTGAAAAAGGTATTAATATTATGCAATTATGCATAGGTTAACATAAAATTAATTTTTTTTATTATAAATAAGCAATAAATCCATAGTTATAAGTTATAACAATCCTATATATTTGCAAGCTTTTAAAAAGAAAAAATCATATTTATTATTATTTATACTTAAGAAAAAAGTTCAAAAATTAATACAAACAGTTATACAAAATAGATTGAGTTATGTGTGTTTTAAAGATTTTTTGATCAAAGCTTTTGAAAATATTTTAATAAAAATTTTTAAAACAATTTTAATTATAGTAATAACTTTTGTACATCGAATAACAGTATACATCGAAATTTTGTACACTTTTGTTTTAATATTAAGTTTTCTCAGACATTAGTGTGATATAAAATTCTTAAGAAATTTTATATGCAAATTTAAGGTTAAATTTAAATAAACATGAAATATGCAAATATAAAATTGATCAAAAACAAAAGCTAAATACAAATCATTGTAAAATTTTTAAAAAAGTTCAAATAATTTAGTTTAAGCATTAGTATGATCTTTTAAATATAGACATAGGTTAGACTTGGGAATTTAACAATTATTTTTTAAAATAAGATACAAAGATACGTATTAATTAAACGTATTATATTTATATTAACGTAAAAATGTAAAGCTATATTCTAAGTTTTTAATCCATTTCAGAAAAATGTATGAAAAATATTTAAATAAAATTAAATTTATTATTTAAAACGTTTTAGTTTTCGATTGCATAGCGATGTACAACACTAAAATCCCGATAAAAGTATAATGTAGTTATCGATGGAAATTGCTTTATGATACGAGTTGTGAACTCTTCTGACAACGATTTCGTAGAACACCAATAATCTTCCTCTCTTTCAAATCTTATTAAAAATCCCTTTGGATTTCTCCTATTTGTAACGGAAATCGTTGAAACGTCTACATCAAAGAAAAATGCTAGCAAAGCCAAAAACTTAAGTCTACCAAATCGTTCATAAGAGTAGAAATAACAATCAATTTCGATTATTATGACCATTTCTGAAAAAAATATTTCGTATATTATATATTTTAATATCGATTTCTTAGATTATAATTTTTAAATCGACAATTATATAGACATTAATCTTTATAATTCAAATTTTATGTAAAAATAACATAACTTGTAAAATTAAATTCGAATTCTATATATATATATATATATTAAAATTATATATATATTAAAATTAAATTTAAATTAAATAGAATAACACTTATAAATAATATTATTCTCGAACTCTAAATATATTATTATAATTAATCTTGAATTAAAATAAGAATCAAGTTTAAAAAATTATTGGAACAAATAACAAGTATAAGTGTAACTTATTTGAAAAATAAAATCTAATTTAATAAAATAAATTTTATTTTTAAGATTACTGAAAAACTTACTAAAATTTTTAAATTAATAAATTGGAAAAATTAATAATATAAAGAAAATTTAAGATAATGAATGTCTTACTATTTTTAATGTTTGAGTATACCTGTTATCAAAAACTAAATAAGATAATGTGAGGTTTTTTAAAAAAAATTTTATTTTATACAAAGTATTTTGATTGAAAGAATACCAATAAAGTGCTGGTCATAAAACCTTTACCTTGTATTACACACACGAATAATAAATACTTTAAATGTGATATCTCATTGGTAGAATATTACATAAAAGACAATTATTAAACAACTACTGTTTCATTATATTCGTTACTATTTTTAAATATTTTAATAGCCAAACAAACAAGTCTAAATTTTGTTATCAATCATTAAAACTTATTTTATAAAAAACATTATACTTTGTGCAGTAAATAGAGTTATAAATTTAAATAGGAATGTAATTTTATTGTTTGAATAAATTAAATAATTAGTATTATGTGAGTAGTTTTCCTTTTATTATGATGTAAAATGAAAGTTTTTTATGGATAAATTTTTATATAATGTAATGTCATAATTAAATACGTGGCAATCAATATCAAGAAATAAATTTCTTCCATTTTAGAATAGAGCTGTATCATATGTAAAATAATATATGCGCCATTAAGTACTAAAATCTATTTTCATCATAAAGTATTTATGTTTTAATATGATTTGTATTATATTATAATTTTTCTGAGTAGACCTACAATTGTGCAACAAAAAACTATAAAAAGTATATAAATTAGCTTATTGGCGAAAAAGCAATAAAATATAAACTATAACTAAAAATACATAATCGTAATAAAATTATATTGTCGTAATACTATTACATTGTTGTGATAAAATACGAAGTGTAAAGCAAATTCACATTCCATTTATTGACAATAATAAGATTTATAAAAATTATTTCTAAATAATATATTCGTGCGAAATATATAATTACTAAAAAGACAACTGGAACTAAATTTCGTATATTGGCTCACTTTGATAAACATATTCTGAAAAAATATAGTTTAGAAAAAATGATTAGATCTGTGATTAGGAAAATTGGTGTTTTATTATAACATGTCGCAAATGATATTATAATATTAATTTTTTATTTAAAATAATACTTAATATAGAAGAATTTAAGCGAAAACAAGATCGAAACGGTCATAATATCTGACTTCGTATTGAAATTTTTGTTAGATGTGGATATTATATTAAATTTAATAATTACGTGGA
>JAQIVF010001667.1:0-13268 GCA_034698365.1 Steganacarus magnus | reverse complement strand
GTGTGTGTGTGTGTGTGTGTGTGTGTGAGTGAGTGAGTGCATGGTGCGCACACTAGAATAGTAGAAATTGCACACAACAAAGTATAGTAAAGTTTAAACAAGAAAAAAAATATTAAAAAAATATGTATACACTGAAATGTTAAAAACGCAAATGACAGCGAGGCATGTAAAATATTTATTTTAGAAAAATGAATTTAGGAAATAAAGAAAAAAAAGTGAGAGGAGAAAAAAATTGTTTTTCTTCGTTCGTTCGTTCGTTTCGAAAAACGAAATGTCAGGCACAAAGTTAATGTTTGATAATGATCATTCGATGCACACGCTCTGCTCTCTCTCTCTCTCTCTCTCTCTCTCTCTCTCTCTCTCTCTCTCTCTCTCTCTCTCTCTCTCTCTCTCTCCGCTGTTATGGTTGCGCGATCGGTATAAAATCGAGGCTCGCGCTAATGCTCGCAAACATCTGAACACACTCGAGCGGTGAGCGTTAATACGAGTGTCCACTTAAGTGTAATCAGAATACAATGCTTCATTTTATTATAACCTGATTATACCTCATCAATGAGTGGCTCGATATGAGAAAATTATTTAATCCTATTATGTCTTTTCTTCCTATAATTTAGTACGTAAATTACAATTTAAGTTAGATTAGAAAAAATTTCAATTAAAAATAATTTATAAAATTAAATTGGAATTAATTTAGCGGCTCGGGTAGAAAAAAATCGCGCTCTCGAGCGCAGCTCATTACTGACTATATTCGCAGTAAAATACATAAAATAATAATAATATAAAACAATATGAAGCGCTTTAATAAATATTTCATCGCTGTGTGTATGTGGTGTGTGTGTGGAAACAATGTCAACTGACCTCATATAAAATGTACTTAATAAATGTGCATATTTAGCAGTCGCTTATATTTAGGTCCCGGTATATAATTAAGAAATGCTTAATCATGTTATCACGTTAGTGTAGGGAGAGAAAAAAGGTAAATCTCATGACAATATTTAAATTAATAGCGTAAAAAAACGCGTACAACTAATTAATTATTTCAATGTCGCAATTGTGTTAAAACAAGTATTTTTTTTCCCTATAGTTGATTAGAATGCCGAAATATTTGCCGAAATTGATTAGTCTATAGTAATAAATTTGCGATTATTATGATTATTATTATTATTATTGCCATTACTAGTGAGTGGTAGCAGTGATTATTATTTGGTGTGTGATTCACTTCTTCTCAAAAAAATTTCAGTGTGTGTTACATATTTATTACATATTTATTTATTTATTTTTATTGCTGCGCTGAAGAAGATTCCTTCCATATGAGGGAAAAAAATTTTTTTTACAGAGAAATCTTTTTTTATTGCGAAAAGCGAGAGTGGAAAAAAATAAAATAAACCCTAATATCAAATATTTTTTTCTATTAGAAAAAAAATAGATTACCAATAAAAATTTTTTTCTATTTTCCGATTAATAGCGAATGATATGATATAGTCGTCGCCTCTCTCTCTCTCTCTCTCTCTCTCTCTCTCGCTCGCTCGCTCGCTCTCTCTTTTTTTCAGGGATTGAAATACTATATTAAGTTAAATTTATATACTGTGTTATATTGAAAAATATTATTCACCACACAGTAGATACTGTAGTGTAATATACACAACACGTAGCGAATGAAATATACGTTTCGTTGTGAAAAAAAACTAATATCAATACGCAGTAATATTGTTGACATTATTAGAAGTTTTTTCTTGGGTAAAGAAGTATACAGTATATAAGAAAATAACTCAAACGGATCTTTCTAGTAAATTGCAGTTCATATTACTATTACGAATGTTAATAGTATAATAATAGGTATAGTTATATACAGTAAAGAAATATTTTTAGACAAAAAATTTCGTTATATTTTTTTCATAACACACTTATAAATAGGAAATTAGGAAATAGGAGAACGAAGTTGCTCTCTCTCTCTCTCTCTCTCTCTCTCTCTCTCTCTCTCTCTCGCCTTGTAATTTGCATAATAATGAGTAACGCAAAAATGTGCTCCTTTTTTTGTTTCAAAATATAATGTGTTGTTTTTTATGCATATTTTGTTTATATGGAAACAAACGCATACACACATACAGAAAGTTTTTGAAAATTTTATCTTTCATTTGCACATTACAGTAGTTGGAAAATGTTAATGAAAAAAAACTGTTTTCTTTTTTCTTTAGCGCACAAATTTGCGAATAACAAAAAAGTTTTTATTTATATTTTAAATATTGTGATCTCTATTCCGCATAAAGGCTACACACACACACACACACAAATATTTATAAACACAGCACAAAAAACACAGTATTTTCTATTCTGGAGGCGTATGAGATATAAAGATTTTTTTTGTTACTCCACGCACAGCGCGCTATATAATTGAATTTAAAATTTTTTCCCAAAACACCATTAATGTTTGCATTCAATGCTCATTCGCTTTTTTTTCGCTGCGATTCGACAATAGAGCAAAAATAATAAATGCATTTTAAATGATTGGAACAATTTTTTTTGCTCTTTTCTTTTCTTTAAATATAAAGATTCGTATTCATGTGTGTCTGTGTGTGTGTGTATGTATGTGTATGTGTGTATGCATGTGTGAGTTAGAATATTGTGTGTATGTGTGTGTGTGTGCGAGTGTTATCAAACTTTATGCGATAGTAATTTAATAAATTGATCGTTATTTCTCTCTCTCTCTCTCTCTCTCACACACACACACACACAGCGAAAATAATAACAACAACAATAACACAAACTGCTTTTTTTAAAGAAAAAGAAATAAAAAGAAGAAAAATAATAATTTATTTTAATTAGATTTTAATTTTTTTTCTCTGCCTTTCTGCGAGATTTGATTTTATTATACATATAAATAAATTTTCAATAAAACCTTTCCTTCAAAAAAAAGAGAGGAAACAAAGTAAATACAAAAATGTTTTTTTTTTCTTAAAATACAAAAAAAGTATTTAAATATAAATTACACCAATCTTCTCTCGAAAGAATTTGTACGCATAGTTTTGTGGTACCAAAAATAATTTCAATATACAAATAAATAAATTTTAATTCACTAAATAAATCTCTGAAATATTTTCCTACTTTTTTTAAAAAAACGGCAGATAAATATATCTATCTATCTATACTTGTTGCGCACGAACATGCGATACTACTTCTTTTTTTTGCGATGTATTCAAACGAAAAATACAACGCACACACACACACACACACACACACACACACAAGAAAAAACATTTTTTAAATAGCAATAGATTAATGAGCATTCAAACAAAAAATACAGACATTTCAGTCAATAGCAGTCTTTAAATAGTTTAAAAGCCCCAACCATCACATCACACACACACTGAAGAGAAGAAAAAAAATTATTTAACTTTACTGTCTGTTACCCAGAAGATCAAAAAAAAGTTGTTTTTTCAGCTTTGTGTTCGGTATTGTATTGCCTTCTCTTTTTTTATACACTTAACTTCCGTTTTAAAGATTTGCGTTTTTTTTCTCTCGTCTCTTCGATGAGATTACCAGATTTAAAGAATTTTTCCTCTCTCTCTCCTTCGTCGTCGTCTCTCCCAATAATAAAAAAAAACAGAAGTTGAATGGGTTCTAAAATTGGTTTTTATCTAAAATCTTGAAGCGAAAAAAAGTTGTTTTATCTTTTCTTTCGAATGATTGTGTTCACAATTAAAAGCTTTGATACTTATATAGTTATTTTTTCCTCACTTATGTGTCGACGTCTTGTATGTTACACAGACTATAATCAGTTGTGTGGCAGTTTTTTCTGACGTTTTTGAAAAATTGCCATTTATGTTCTCGTTTCGCATTCAAAAGTGTATGCCGCCTCCCCCTCCCTGTGTTCATAATTCTATAAAAAAAACCGAGTGATCGAGTGCCTGCTTCGCCGATAAGAGATTTTTGTTGCGTTTAATTGTTGAAGCAAATTATTATTAAAGGGGAGCGCATTATTATTATTATTATTGTGTGTAGCATTTTTTAATTGCCTGTACAGTACACATCAAAAACTTTAATATTAAATATCCCATCATATTGTTATGATTATGTGTGTTCGCTGCTTCGTGTTAATTATATGAAAAACATTTGCGTGAAATAACGCAATTTCCTTTTGTTTGTGATGCGAAAAATGCTTGTTTATATTTTTCGAGACATTATTTTTACAATACAGTTGAATGCAAAAAACAAATATAAAAAATTTAAAATAATATGTTTTTAATTGTTAAATGAGCAGATTATCTATAGGTCTGGGAAAAACGAATTTTGTTTAGATATTTATTATATTACAGTATAGCTAAATGACTTATACTAACTCTATTGTGTTAATTAGCTTTAACCATATAATTAATTAACTTCACTCGAAAATCAATTGTAAAAACAATAGTTTTTAATCGCGAAAATATCAAATAACACGTTGCGTTTTTTTAAAAAAAAAATAAAACCCGGTTTTAAAACATTCATTAACGACAACGATAAACACAGTCAGCGTTTGGTTAAAGTTTCAAAATTGTCAAATTTTGTTGTTACTGACGCTGATGTTACTGCTGCTGCTGCTGTTGCTGCTGTTGTTGATGCTCGTTATCCGGCGATGTATCGTATTTGCGATGATTGACAGTCAACAACATTTTCCACTATTTATATTTTTAGTTTTTCGCAAAGCAATGAAAAAAAAAACACCAACAAAAACAATTTACTGCTTTGCTGAGTATTATTATCCCGAACCATATATTTAATAATTACTCGCGCTATAATATATGCGCGCATTTACGAGTTGTGCGTTTAAATCATAATTAAAAAAAGAGAAGACTTTTTTTTTGCTTCTATTACTCTGTCACTCTTACTCTCACTGTGTGTGTGTGTGTGTGTGTGTGTGTCTCTGTGTGTATTTTTTTATTTCTTCCTTTTTCTCGCCTCACTTTCTCGCCAAATGTCTAAAAATTTCATTAACATAATGCTTATAATAAATATATAAATCCAATTATTGTCATTATGTTCGTTCAGCACACACACACACACAACACTGTGTATTCTTATAAATATTATTTTATGCTTTCATAGCTTGTAATTTGATTTATGACTTTAATTGCAATAAACATGTGAGAAATATTATATTTATATACGATATATAGAGAAAAAAAAGGTATAAATATTTAATTCATTTTGTTGATGGAAAAATATTATATATTTTTTTTGTAAAACAAAAGAATATAAAAATGCCTAATATATAATAATAATAATACGTATGAAATGTGCTTTTTTCGTTTTCTTTTGTGTGCTCTCTTTTTTTCGTACTTAAATGCTATTATAAACAGAAGAGTAAAATTGTCGTAAAATTGTTTTAAACGCGTATTATATATGCTGTTGTGGTTTGGATTAAAATGCGTGTGTAGTTGTGTGTGTGTGTGTGTGTGTGTGTGTGTGTTGTGGTAAAAATTGATATCACAAAAAGAGAGACAGTAAAGAGATCGAAACAAAGATATATAAACACTGTAAATGTCAGATAATTAGAATTTGTGCAAATATAACAAACCCAGTATATATTATACAGAAGTTTTATGTGTGTGTGTATGTTGTGTGAGCGCGTATAGATATATATGTGAGTGTATTTAATATGTATTCATTATAATCATATGCCATCAAATGCATATAGCGTTTAACGCAGCAAATGATGGTATGATGAGAGCTGATGAGCTCTCCGCGTATATACTGTATAATGCAGTGGTCGCTAATATGAGTGCCTGAGGGCTTAATGTCGTATTTCGGGTTTTTAATCGATCAACTTTCTCTCGAAGTAAATAAGTTTTTTAAGTTCACTACTTTTTTTAATGACAAGAGAGTATTTATTTTTATTCTTTCTTTCTTCATTAATAAAAATTTTCGCTTTTAAAATACATCCAAAAGTTTTGTGACGTTAAGCAACAACAACAACAACAACAAAAATATATATAAATATTTAAGATAAAAATGTCGAAATTTTCTATAATATTTATTTGTTGGTACGGAATGACTAAATAAATACCCAAAGACGTCACTTGAAAAATATTATTTATTTGTTTTTCTTATTATTTTTTACGCACAAAATTAATTTGAAATTTAAAAAAGATTAGCAAGAATTTTTCCAGGTTTAGTGCACACATAACACACAAACAGTTCGGCGTAAAACTTTTTTCGTAATGTGTCTGGCATTTTTCGCGTTTATTATATACTTGTAGTAAACAAAATTTTTAATTTTTTTTCTGAATTGAAACAATTTTTTGTATAAAAAATAAAATTAAAAATTGTTTTCATTGCCTGAAAGATATTTATCGCCTGTGAAATTTTTATTTAAATATTATTAAAACAAAACATTACACACACAAACGCAAAAAAAAATAAGAAGAATATTTCAAAACCTAAATTGAATATTTAGAGAATTTTATTATACATGCAATGCCGACAATTCAATGCGAATGTCAATTCAATACGAGAAAGTCAGCAGCAATTATGGTGCGAATGAAATGTTTTGCATAATATTTATTTTTTTTGTTGCTTGATTTTCAAGTACAAACTAATTTCCAAAAGTATTAATTTTGATTTCAATGAGCGCAAAAAAATTCTCTAAATTAGTAGACCTTCGCATATTTTAGATTATAAATATAGTGTTGCAGTATATATTTAATTAGATATAAACTTCTCTCCTTTTTTGTTGTTGCGCTCTTTTTTTGTGGTGAATATTTTCAAAATTATCCTAATATAGCAAAAAAAAAAATCACGCACACACACAAAAATCTACTAGTATTTCATAATAATATAATGACGCAAAGAGAATATAACTGCGACACACGAAACGAAACGAAACTTTCTCTCTCTCTCTCTCTCGTTCGCTAAAAACCCCATTGAAATTGTCTTTTTTGAAATTTAAAAAAAAATAGTATGAATGCTCAAAACTCATCGACGAAATTATGATGCATCGCACGGGATATTATTGTTGTGTTGTGTTGTGTGTGTGGCCCTTAAACCTCGGATCAGCAGTCACTAACGCAAAACATATATAATGTAAAGTGCATCCCAGAAAAAAAACTTCATGACAAAAAAATGATTCCCATGAGAAGCTCAAGCGAAATATATATATATAAAAAAGGAGAGAATATAACTTACAGCGCGCATTGTGTGTGAGAAGCATTAATGCTCGCACACACTTACAAGTGACCGATATGTATGCATGACGTCTAGTACACTATAAAATACATATAAAACATCACGGAAAAAATTATATACACATATATAAAATAAACTATTTTGGCTGATACACCATTTAATATTATTGTGAGTGAGAGAGTGAGAATGCGAGAGAGCAAGAGAGCAAGAGAGCGAGAGCGAGAGAGAGAGCGAGAGAGAGAGAGAGAGAGAGAGAGAGAGAGAGAGATTCAAACTCATGATGCAAACTGAAAGCGCACAGCAAATGGAAAATAAAAGTCTTTCTTTGTTTTTTCGCTATAAATCTGTATATAGTAGTGGTAGTAGACGAACGCTTTTGTATATTTTATACTGTAGTCTAAGTGTATATATGTATGCATTAGTACAGTATATTTCATTTATTTTTTTGTGAGCTATAATTTATGTGAATGTCATTGTATTGTATTTTATCTTATTGAGTGAGTGCTCACTTTTTTCCCATTACCAATCTTTTTTCTCGACGTCTGCCTCTCTCTCTCTCTCTCTCTCTCTCTCTCTCCTCTCTCTCTCTCTCTCTCTCTCTCTCTCTCTCTCTCTCTCTCTCTCTCTCTCTCTCTCTCTCGGCTCCTTAATATTATTTTAGTTGAAAACAAGGAAAAAGTTGAAAGAAAACAAAAAATTATTATTATTATTATTATTACATTGTTAGCATAAAAGTAGCTTTAACTTAAATAGTTGACATATAGCTCATGCTTACATAATGAATTTGATGTACTGTGCATATCGTAAAAGACTTTTTTTGCGATTTGAATCTATTGTCGCTCTAATAAATTTATCACATCTAAAGTCTCGCGCGCACAGCATAACAGATAACATGAATATTATTATTATTATTATTATTTTTTGTGCTTTGCTTTTTTTTACAATATATAATAATTTTGATATATTTTTCCGTTAACGCGAGGCACGCTCTCTCTCTCTCTCTCTCTCTCTCTGCGCTATACTACACAACCATAGCCATAAAAAGATTGTTTTTATTCCCCATTAATAATACGCGAAAAGAAAATGAAATAAAAATAAAAAAATATATAATAAAATAAAAATAAAAAATTTACGTGTCGTTACTTAAATAGAAAAATATAATTTTGCGATCGCGAAGATTTTTTCATTATTACGTACAGTATTACATATTATTATTATTTTGCTTTTGCTTTCTGTTTTCCGTTAACAACAATAATAATAATTTATTGATTACAGAGCAGAAAATACACCCTTTTGTAATAATCTTATTTAAAAAAATTTATGTATTATATTATATTATATTTAATTAAATTTATTATTAGTTATCGCTCACATCAAATCAACCATATTTGTTATATATATATATATATAGCATATAAATATATTATTTCTCAATACTGTGAACATTTATCTCAAATAAAAATATTTTATATTTAATATTAAAAGTTTATTTTTTCCCATTTATAGATATAAATTATTTTAACAGTTTGACAGTGTGTTTATATTTATCGTTTATGATTAGAGAAAAATTTTTCTCACACTAGTACTCATGTCTGTCACATAGCGAACTCGAAAAATTTTGATATTTACCAGAAGAAAAAAAAATCTCCTCTCTTTTTTCAATTTTCTTCCACTATATATAACCAGAAAAAAAAACTAAAATAAAAAAAATAATCCGTCGTTATTTTTTATTTTTACTTTATTTTTGTATTCAATGCGTTATCACTAAATTAAACCGACAAACTCATTAAATAAAATTAAACGCTAACGCTGCTAAATAATCGGTATATATATATACTGTATAATCTTTTTTTTTCTCGCTCCGTATCTTTCCTTACATTAAATATATATATCAGGCGACTAACAAAATGGGTATTAAAACTAGGCATTCGCGCGATTATCGTCATCGCAGACATTCACACGATAGAGAGAGACAGTGCATATCTGGTGCGCTATACGAATAAATTACGAGAGAAATAATTTTCTTTTACTCGCGCGCAAAAAAAAAAGAGAAGAGAGAGTTTTTTTTTGAGTCGCGACACCAAGTCAGACATGTATATATGAAAATAATTGTGTGCCTTTTGCTGCGATATATCTTTCTTTTGCGCGCACACATACATACATACACACACACACACACACACAAGTTATTTAATTTTCCTCTTATGACTTTCCAGAGGAAGTACGCTTTAATTTTGTCTTTCTTTTATGCGTTGATAATAGTCGGGCATCTATGGTATATGAGGCTATATATTTTCTGTTTTGTTCTCATATAATTTTATATATTATATGCTATATATATGCATAGAGCGAGAGAGGCAATAAAAAAAGTCTCATTTGAGCGCACAGTTTTGCCAATATATGACACAAAACTTGCGTTTCATAGCGATAGAGTAATAATATGTAACAGTGCAGTAAAACTTTGTTTCACTCGTTGCGTTTCTGTTGTGTACTTGAAATTGGCTTAAAGTAGAGCAATATATCCCATATCGTAAAATTCATGTTTCCAAATGGCCAACACTCGCAACACTCTCACCCTAACTAGTCTCTCTCTCTCTCTCTCTCTCTCTCTCTCTCTCCGCACTCTCACTCTCCGCACTCTCACTCTTTTTCTATAAAACGAATGAATATTAATGTAATGAACATCCGGAATGCTTAAGATAGTAACAGAGCTTTTGTGCTGTTTATTGAGTTCGCTTTTACGCATAAAAGGAACACTAGTGACACTCACATACACTCACATGCATACACACACAGACTCGCTCTCACTCTCGTTCACTCTCTGTTGTATGCAAAATTGCTGAGACTTTAATTTTATATAATGTTCTCCAAAAATATTAGTGAAACGGTTTAACAGCAGCTGTAAAATGATTGAGAAAACTAGCATCGAAGACGACATATAACGCGGAGTGGCATAAAAATGATTGCATAATGTGTTGCAACACTAGTGTCGGTGTAATGCACACATAACACACACACTATTAAAGCGTGAGTTACTGTAACTGCCAATACTGACAAACAATGTTACGAGCGTTGTTGTGTGCGTATTGAGCGTTGCGAACACCGATGAGAGTCATTCACGAGAAACAGCGTATTACAACTACAAAACTCTAGCATGTCGTGTACATTTTCTGGACCATAAATTCACAGTTGTTTTACAAATGGCCAAAAAGTTCAATGAGCGCAACCGAAAAACAGTTGAGAGAGAAGGAGAGAGAACGCTAGTTATGCATGCAATGATTGTTACATTTTATATCTATTATAAAAAATATATTATAAAATTCAATGACGTATGCGAACATTATGCGTAGTTTAGGAGACCATTAACGGCAACATTGGTGGCACCAAATCGCTAACATTGTGGCATCAAATCTATGCTATTCATGGCGCGTTCTCCAACATTGTTTGCGTTTTTAGTTACAATCAGCTTTTTTAATAAGTAATATAATAAAAAGAGTCAAGTCTCAAAAATGAAGAAGAAAAATACGTTTAACAAAAAAAACTATAATAAAAACCGGGATATTTTGCCTGACATCACAAATTTATTATAATAGCAGTACTTTAAAGCAATTTTATGGAAAGCGCTACAAGTGTTGCGCAGCATCGCATCACCGAAATAATAATTGCGTCGCACAGCCGACAGAAGAGAGGAGAAGGAAAAAAATTATCTCTCGCACACACTATACGTGTTCCGCAACTAAAACTTTTATCGTTTCTTATTAATAATAAATTTTTCTGCTTTATTCTCGTGATTTACGTCAAACACTATCAGCGAGTTATCATCAAAAGGGAAATAAAAAAGTATGAGCAGAGAGAGAGAGAGAGAGAGAGAGAGAATAAAAAATAAAATCAATTAAAATATTGATGGAAAACGCTATAAACGCAATCAAGAGAGAAAAAAGAAGAAAAAATCAGCGAAAGAGATGTTTTTATTAACTGAAAACAGCGCAACACACTATTTTTATAACTTAATTGACTTAACGTATTAAATGCGAGGCGAGAGCGCATCACAAGCAATACTAGAGAGAGAGAGAGGTATCAGTAAGTGATGCTAAACAAAGACATAAAACATGTTATTCCGTATAATATAATCGCTAAAAACGAAAAGTATGTTTGATATTACTGGGTTTGTATGTATGTATGAGTTTGTGTGTGTGTTGCGAGTGTTTATCGGATGAGAGATACGTTCGAGTTCGAAGATGAGCAGACATTAGCAATATTTTAAGACTTAGCGCAAAAAAAAAGAGAAGAGAGATCGCGTATTATATTATAAGACGTGGGAAACGATGTGTATGTGTTATATGTGTATGTGTGCGCGTATGTAATATTTATGATGGTTTTGCATGTATATTTCGCTGCATAAGAAAGACAGACAGACCATATAACACACATACAGTTAGCATATTGCGATATAGCAGTCCGTTGACTCATCATCGCTATTACGAACGCTAAACAGCTAAAACACACTCTCTGTACGTGTTTCATGTGTTCGTCTTATGCCTGTGACTCTCATTCACTGCCACTTACGTACACTAAACGACTTAAAAATATCACAAGACTTAAGGATATAAGCAGTAGTGAGAGAATGAAAGAAAGAGAAACAAAAAGTGTTGCATCATTTCCTATAGACTATACACACTCTACAACACTACACACTACACTCCGCAACACTGCATCACATGTGATCGCATTCAAGGACACAATTCATACGCTCGTATCACGGGATGACGACTTCCATCACTTATTCTCTCATGTTTTGTTTTGTTTCTCTCTTTTTTTGTGCCCATTTCTCGCGTTTCTTTCGTTTCAAAGTGTGTTTTTTCTCAAAATACAGTCAACTTTTCCTTCTCGTTTGAAAAACTTGAAGCAAAATTGTAATGGAAATGAAATATTTTTGCATATATTTGTATTTATATGATGCACTTTCTCAACGCTAAAGAATAGAAAAAGAAAAGAAAAGAAAACCAGACGAGAGAGAGAGAGAGAGAGAGAGAGAGAGAGAGAGAGAGAGAGGAGATTAAGCAGAAAAATAATTATAAGAACCATAATAAGTGTTCTCATTATTTTAATGTTTTAATATTTAAAAACATTGTGTTTTCATTTTGTTAATGAATGTATTCTTTATTTTTTTTTTCTGTTGCTGGTTGTTGTTGTACATGGAAAGCAAAAAATACAATAACCAATAATAGCAATCGGAAAATTGCGGACACATTACACATACGCTTCACAAATAAAAAAATATTTTTATTTTTTGTTCAGTTAATAAATAAAAAAAAGCTACAGAGAATAGCTGTACAAATAAGTCGAAGCCATTATTTCTAAACGATTTAATCTTTTCTTCTTCTTTTTATTTATAAGATATATATATATATATATATATATATATATAGTAGTTGTTACTAAATCAGTCAATAAATAGGTTTCGCTTTAAAGGTCATGATTTAAAGGCATTGAAATTTCTATGATTGCGAAATTGGTGTGAAGGCAACAAACACAGCACACACAACACACAGCACAGCACAGCACAACAAAACTTTTTATTTCTTCTTTTTTTATCGCACACGTGTTAAATCGATGCGTAATTTCTTATTTTCTAACTTTAAATTTTCTAAAAATTTTCCTAAATTGAAAAAATTAAAGGTTGTTTTTTAATATAAGTGGCTTAAATTGGCTAAATGGGAATAAAAGTGATGAGAAGAGTCTAAGGATGGATATACTGTTTATGTATACAGTGTAGTGGAGGAGAGAGCGAGAGAGAGAGATGCGAACGATTTGAAGAGTGAATGTGTGCTGAAACGATGTTTGAGTCATTTGAGCACATAAATGCTATTATTAAAGGCATTTCTCGTCGCCATACGACGTACCGATCATTTAACGCAAACACAACAGAAAGAGAGTGAGAGTGAGGAGAGTGAGCGACGAGAGAGAGAGAGAGAGAGAGAGAGAGAGTAAGAGAGAGAACTAACTTATATATACGTTTGCAGCAATTTTCGCTAACAAGAATTGCGCCAAATATTATCGCATGTGTGATATTTTATCGCATTGCACACACATATATACCCACACAT
>JAQIVF010001666.1:0-13289 GCA_034698365.1 Steganacarus magnus | reverse complement strand
TTTTAAGCAATAATTTATCAGCTGGTGGTTTGGCGGTTTAAACCGCGGTTTAGCGGTTCGGTTTATTTTTCAAAAAAATGTTAGCGGTTCGGGTCGGTTAGACAAGTGTCAAACCGACGTCAGACTATAAGTTATAATCGCAGTCTGTTTTGTAACCAAAAATATGTTTATGCGCATGTAAAACACTGTTTTTGAGTAAATTTTTCAAAAATTTATTTAAAAATTAAAAATCTCAACTTAAAAAATTTAATAGATTCATCTGATGTCGATCCAAAATCAAACATATTATGTGCCATTAACTTCAGTAGCAAAATAAAGAGGTTTTTCAATCTACAAATGCATTATAATTTATAAATGAGAGAAAAGAAAGTTTGGCCGAATAAATAATCTAAAAATTACTATTTTTAAAATATAATAGTTTTTATAACTTTAATAATATTTTTATAAAATATTTTGTTGCAACCAAAAAGTAAAATTTTTGTAACCAAATAACCACCAAATTTTTCATTTTTTTATTCCAAAAAATCAAAGCTCTGGTTATTATTTATCTAGACTTGTTCGTCATTCTTACACTTAATCTTGTATAAAGTATATGAAGCATCTCAGTAAATATTTCCATGGCAACAGTTTTACGATATATAAGTTCAAATGAAGTCTCATTTCTCGTAAACTAGAAGCAAACAATGTCTATTGCCGGTATTGCCGGGATATACCCACAATCTTTGCATAACAAATATTTTGAAAATATTTACATTTCTTAATATAAACCAATGGCTATAGTTTGTAAACTATGGTATTAATTTTTTTCAAATCAAACCAAATATCTTTCCATTTGTGCAATTATAAACTACATTACTGTACTACTCTTACAAAGAAAAAATCATATTTTCCATTCCTTTACCGAAACTAATATCCAGTTCCACCATCATTCTACCATAATGGAAATTTTCAATTACTAGTGGAAAGTCGAAAATGGAAAACTTAGATAATTGCAATAAGTTTAATCTATTTTAAAATTTGTAAAATTTGGAAGTAACCACAAACCATTAAATTCTGACACACCATGATTATGATTATTAACGTATTAAGAAAAAGCCAAAATTTATCTATTTTTAAAAATTTAGCACAACATCAAGAAATATTATGTCTTATTACTGTAACTACAATATAGCCCAATTAAAAGAAACTCATCCATGCCTCGTCCATCAGTCTTTTATGTCAGCAAAATAAAATGCCCACAATCTATAATCCATAATTCTAAAAATAGAAATTTGAAACTTAAAAAGTGAGTTATTTACGAATTTCTTTCTTTCTGTGTTTAAGTTAATGAATTGATTTTTTAAGTTTTAGTACCAAAATAAACAAAAAATAAAAATTTATAAAATGCATAACATTTTTATTTATCGCAAATTTACTATATATTAAAACCAATGTTAATTTTAATCATGAATTGTCTTCTACAAGATATCGACACTCATTGGTTTAACTCAAGTCCAGATTACATTCCTATTTACATTTTTATTTCAAAAAATGTTAAAATTTCAATATACTATAATTGTTTTCGATTCTAAATAAATGTTATGCTTATAGTAATAGTTATAAAAAAGATGGCTAATATGCGATGCGGTAGCTGTGGTATGGTTTGATATTAGAGATGAGCGCTACAAGCAGTAAAGTAAAAATGAAGAGTGTAAGAGTGTAATAGTGTGATGCGTTCGTAGCTTTATTCGCAACGATTTGCGAGCGCGCGTCACCCAACGCAAGCTACGAATTGTTAATACTCGAAACTGGTTTTCGCGTTTCCCACATTTTAACGTAGCATAGCATAGAAGTAATCAAACTTTACCTCACACATCGATTCAACGTGTGTGGCATCTGCTTTGGTGTGCAAGAGGTGCGCAGAGGGTCAAGAGATCGTTTAGCGCTATCACAGTACAGCCCTAGACCCTGAGGGCTAAGCATATTATGCGAGCCTTGGGTTCCTTATCATATTGAGAATTGCGAATTGCTTTCATCTTATTAAGACAACTTGCACAATGGCATCGGCAGATTGCGCTATTATTATTATTATCTGTATTATTATTATTATTATAGAGTTACATCACTACACCACTCCATTACAGCCCAATAAGATTGTTTTGCATTATTAGATGCAATATCAAAAATAATCAACAATCACATCACAGCAAATAAAAAGACAATAACAAAAATATTTAAAATTCATTATTTTTGACAACCAATGAGGAAATAAAATTGTATTGCTAACTGAAATTTTAGTTCATTTGTGCTGACATGTGGAGATTGGAAAAAATATAATTAACTTAATATTAATACCGCAAAATCACATTTCGTCGGATGACATAATTATGTCATTGACTTTGATCTTACTTTGCATTTGTATAGTGTATGAAACTAAAATAAGGTCATACGCTTAAGTATAACATCACAAAAATTATTCCATCACTTGCCATCAGATTAAAATATCTTATTTGAAAAAAGTTTTCTTTTCCTGTGCGAGAGATTGTGCTTTAGGTGTATCTGTATATATGAAATGCAAAAGTATGTGTACACAACGCCGAGAGAGAGAGGGAGAGAGAGAGAGAGAGGGAGAGAGAGAGGAGAGAGAGAGAGAGAGAGAGAGAGAGAACCCAACCTTTTCCAACCTCTTCTCATAACACACTGATATTTCAATAACTGTAAGCTCCATCCAGACGTACGCATAAGTATTTAAGTCTAAGAGTTGATTGGTGTTTGTATTGGTTGCCACTGTTTGGTTGGTTATATTGTTGCATAGAGGGTTGTGTTTGAAGCTGTCAAGTCCACCCTAAATAAGACATGAGAGGTCTATATTGAGTTTTGGATGCATTACAAGATCTAATATTGAGCATGCATTGAGAATTGAGTAAGAAGTTGTTGGAATTGATCAATAAAATAGTCATATTTACCGCTCACCATCTCATCCATGATGCGATTCAATGGCAGGAATAGCAGATACGGTATGAACGGTGTGTACGGTATGTCTCTCTCTATAAAAAGCAGCAGTCAATGATGTCAACGATTTGAAAACTTAGTTTGCAACTGAGTTGAGAGTTGAGAGCAGACCTTTTCTAACCCCAATCACATTCAAATTGAGTTGTTGTGTACATCTGTGAAAGACAATCACTGAGACAGAAACAGAGAGTGAACATATCATATGAACTAATATCATATCATTTTTATTATATATTTTTGTGCGACTATTTATTATTATCTAATAAATCACAACTCTATTTATTAAAAACAAATTTATTTATTAAACCATCAAAAATAATTTAAATCAAGATTTGGTGCTTTAACTTATTCAGTTCTTACCACCACATGAGCCAAATGGCTCTCGATATCTCTTCGCGAAGAACATTACCATCGGCATCAAGTCCATCATCGATGACATCAGTCTCATCTCCGAGTTCACCAAATCACGCATCAATGGATAGTCAATCAGCAGAGATAGCGAGTTCGCAGTATTTGAAGGCCATATCGGAAGGCGCTTCACGTATTCTGAGCCAACAGCAACACACACTTCTCTACAGCTCTTCGCCATCCAGTTCTCTACTCGATTCACCACAACAGTCTCCCCTTCAAGACCACAATTCGAGCCACAATTCAGTATCACCTCAACCGCAATCACATTCAACAGCGTTGTCACTAATTGGTCCAACAATAGCCGCAACAACAGCTCACGCCAATCATCAGCAGTCATCAGTTAGACTGAAGTTTTCGATTGATCACATATTATCGCCCGAATTCGGTAAAAACGGTACCGAATGTCTTAAAAAGGTTGTAAATGGAGAGAAAAGCAAAAGCAATCACAAGAATCGCATTCATCATCCGTTAGACGTTACTTCATTAACCAATAAACGCAAACATTCATCTGATTCTGAGAGTTCGACAATAAGCTCATTAAGCAATGCATCGAGAGATACAATCAATAATAGTCAAAACACTAATAAAAAAGACACGCAAACTAATGGTAGAAGTGAGACGTCGTCACCAAAATGTTTGGACACCAAACCAACGATATGGCCGGCTTGGGTCTACTGTACCAGATATTCTGACAGACCATCGTCTGGTGAGTCGAGTTTTTATTTATTATTTTATTATTTTTTGATAAGAGAAGGGAATTGAATGCTAAAAGAATGCTAAAAATGTCAATAACTAACCAATAATAAGAGCTCGCTGTCTCTGTATAAACTTATAAAGTAAAGTATATTATGATATATACTGTACACGCAATGCTTAACTTTTTAAATTAATGAAGAGAGAGTTAGCAATACATTAATTGCAGTATAAGTCAATACTGTAATAATATGTATGCAATTTGATAATTATACCCAAACAAATATTGTTACTTTCACTGTTTTTTTACTTCTCACGTGTTATTTTAAAATATATATAAAATTATTCAGAAACGAAATTAACCGCAAAATGAATTATTAATTAAAATTCAGTAGAAAATTGGAGATGAATTAATTTTGGTGACATTTATCGTTCGTAATGCATGCTGTGTTTTAATTTATAAAGGTTGACATTCACAATGACAAAATAATTATTTATCTTTGTATCAAATAATTTATTGTGTGAACCGTAGTACTGGCTGTTAAGAGGAAAACAGCAAAATAACGACAATTTAATGATTCAACTTATTATAATCAAAAGATTATATCTATAAATAAAGTCATTATTTTCCTAAAAAAGCCTATTTGAAACTATTTATGATTTTTGTTGCGCATAGTAAATATAGTTTTTGATCAAAGTTTGCACACAATAATTTATGCTTAAGTTTTACGCTTAGCTCTATTTAAACACACCATTTAGTAACCCATCTCCACATAAAGTCCACATATTAGCCACAAAACCAAACCTTTATTTGCACACAACTATTGATGCGAAGAATGACGATATTTAGTGTGTGCAAACTTATCTAGTTTAACATATGGCAAAAACTGTGATACTGTATATCTTACTCCCAAACACAAACCGATATCCAAACTAAACGGTCGCAGAATTGCAAGAAAAATGAGCCATCAGTTCCCACCAGAAGTTCTAATCGCTTTTTCTCTTATATTCTCGTACATTGTATACATTGATTCATTGAATTTTAACTATTAGTTTGTCCACATTTTCATTTATAAATTGCTACACACTATTCAGATGACAATAGTGTGTACGCTTTTAAAAAATAATATTGAATACAGATTTATATGTTTATAAAAAAACTTATTTATTGAGGGAGCAGATGGTTAGCTATCAAAAAAAATTTACTTCTCATAATGAATATAAATAAAGGAAAAGTAAATTCCAGTAAAGGGAATGTGGATCTAGTCTAGTGGCACAATAAATATTAATGCGAAGAAAGGCCACATAACGGTTGACGCATTCTTTGATTGAAATTTTATTGAAAGAATGCATAGATAGCTAACCACTGACAGTAAGCAAAGCAATAGTATTCTCTATTGTCATTTAGAGCTCATGTCGTCTCATTTATTATACCATAAAAGCGTGTGTGAGGTCGTGATTTCGCTGTTATTGCCACCTAAGATCGTCCTTTATTGTCCATCACTACATTTTAGCCTAATTTTGATTGATTATGTGGACCTCACACACACATACACACACACACTGAGACACTGAGACACTTATTCTCACTTTTAAAAAGTGAAAATCGATTGAAAAGTGAGTGTTGTCGTGTCAACGCCAAATAAATGCAGAGCTCCTGCGACCAAACATGTATCATACAGATATAATCTTTGCGCATTTTTTTCAACATTTTATGCAAAATATCTCTTCAATTGCATTTTTTACTCGTCATTGCATTTGATTTTTAACTAAATAGCGTATAAAATAGTTGCGAAAACACAGCACATTATTAAGTGTTTTAAACTCATGATGTCTACATGTTTTACTAGTTTTTTGCAACGAAAACAAAAACAATTTTGATAGGAGTAACACATGAGTGTTATTTTTTGTCATATCATTGCGTAATTGCGACAATAGGTTAGCAAACAATTGCTTCAATTTAGAAAGTGTGATATTCCATATGTTAGTAATTTCATATTTGTTGTCATATCGCTAATAACCATGTGAGCTGACTTTCAAAGCATTGCTGATACTTAAGTGCCGCAGGGATTTCAAATAGAGGGGAATAAAAGTTTTGTGCGAGAATAGTGTGCGCTAAACAACTTTTTGCAATGCTAAATAGAAAGTGCTCTAAACTTGTATTTGCCCACCAACATCACCAACACAGCAACATAGCAAGTGTATAGCAATGATGAGCAATACATAGCAAGTTGTAGTAGCGATCAGAGGACCACCACCGTTGACTGTCCGGATATACCTGTACCTTCATTCTAAAAGCTAGTTTGGTCTTAGACTAGACTAGACAGCATTACAAATGCATATACTGTACCATCATTTCTTGCTTTGATAGCGTATCACACACTACCACACACTACACCGAAGTATTAAGTTTAGTGACTTGACTTTTGGAGACATATGCATCCATGGGAAAGGGCCGCAGGCTTTTCACGGACATGGCATCACATATACTGATTGCCTATTAGATAATACTGTCAATTGAGAGTAAAGATTCACTTAAGTAAAATATCAACCATATTAATGACAGTAATAACAGTTATCATAGAAAACACTCTCACTCTCCCTCTTGTAGGAGTACAGCAGTACAAATAAGATCTTTGAAAGTTGCGGGCGGTCTCATATAAACGTGA
Source organism: Steganacarus magnus (assembly GCA_034698365.1). Taxonomy (NCBI): domain Eukaryota; kingdom Metazoa; phylum Arthropoda; class Arachnida; order Sarcoptiformes; family Steganacaridae; genus Steganacarus; species Steganacarus magnus. The sequence continues at coordinate 6,525 of JAQIVF010001666.1, read as the reverse complement.
AGCAATCACACAAACATCTAATAATTATAATGGTTTGTATTCCTCTGTATCGCAAATTGTTTTGCATGTGAATGCGTTATTACCATTGCATACTAAAATACATTTCCCCATTGAAGGACACATTATCTTTATATTTTGATGCGATTTTAACGCTGGTTTTGCGCGCTTTAAAAAAATTGTTATTAAATGTTTAGTGAATTATGTCAATTTAGATTTAATGTTCAAAATTCTACTGCAATAAACTACATCTTTATTGTTAAACATGAATTGAAAAATTGCGGATACTTTACGCGAATGCAATTTATTTCACTTTATAAGCTTAGAGAACATATTACTGCTTCAGTTTATCAATTGTTTACTATAACACACTATTTTTTAAAAAGTTAATTTTTCTCAACTGATGGTAAATATCATAGATTTACCATTGAGTGAAAAATACAATTCTCAACAGAACAGTAGGCCATCAGTTTTAAAGCTTTCTTTACATGCATTTTGATTTATTAAGGTTAGCACGCAACTTGACACTAACATCATTCTCTCTCAAAACCATTTTTATTACTATTTCCTCAGACGCTTTTCCCTAAACAAGTCATAACAGTAAAAATTCTTTTGTCTACTGGTATATTGTATTTTTTAGGAAAAATTACCATTCGCTACTCTATTAAGCATAAAATCGAACTAAAAAACAGCATTTTTAATGAGCTTTATTAGTAAAAACATGCAAACTTAGAAGAAGTGAAAATAAATAAATTTTGCTTTTCATAAGTTTGTCGTTACTGAAAGCACAATAGAATTTCATTTGCATTAAGCAATTCATATTTGCAATTTTATTCGATGCAGCAAATTATTCGCCTTTCAACAAACTTGCATATAATTTTATTTTATACTAAGTGTAATCATGTTTTGAAGCGAAATTAAATATTTGTTTTAATTTATTACTGACTCATAAAACATTTTTGTATAAAAGATTGATATCTTTAAGTTATGTGATAATTCAAAAGTAATGCTATCATAAATTAAGCCATGAATAACCTATTATTAATATCTTTATTGTATCTTTATATAAATATTATAAGTTATAAATTTTCAATTAATTTTGTAAGGCATACAGAAAATTTGTTCAAATCGATAAATTTATAATTTCGATAAACATAAAATTTATACAGTATTAGAATAACAATTTAATATTTAAAACAACGCTTATAAACGAAAATGCAATATCTATAAAAGCACTTCAATTTTTTAATTTTGCAAACAGACATACATTGCTACACCAAGTAGACTAACTATAGAATACTCAATCAATTCATTGATCATACTTTAACGCAGTTAAGAAAATTCACTTCACTTCCTGCTGCTGTCGAGTGTTAGGGTGAGTGCGATAGTTCGGAGGTTAATGCTAACTTAGGCTAACGTTCACAAATTTTCAACCTTCAGTAGTTTATGAAAAACTGTCAGTGAACAATATGTTCATAGTTTTTAACTTAATCTTCATCAAAAAAATATAAATAAATTGACGCTATTATTTTTGAGTTTTTAACATTTAAATAACATAATTTTTCAATTAAATTATAAAGATTATTCATAATGTATTAGAAGACATTTAGTATCTAAATATTTTTAGACCTTACAGTATAATCTAAATTTAAATATAATTAAGTATGTTTTATCTAAAAATTAATGAACAAATAAATTAACGAAAATTATTCTGTCGTTTCTATTTAAAAAAATTGACAATTTGTTAAAATTAATTAATGAAAACAGATTAGTTTCGAAATTTTTATTTTTAAGTTTTCGTTTACAATCAAATAATAATTTAATAATCATTACGATAATTATAATTTTTAAGTTAAACGTTAGATAAAAGAAAAAACTACTTAAAAATAACTATAATAGTTATGAGAAATGAGTTTAATAAAATCATTTCCTTTTTTATACGTGAGAGAATATATAGCGTCGAATGTCGCAAATCGTAGTGACCCTCGAGGCAGTGATGAGTTGCGTGATGGTATTGCTTAATCGCAATTATTACATCATTGCTATGATACTCTCAAACCCCCTTTGGATCACATTCTAAACTGAAAGCCCACACACATGGAAACGCCATACGAATCATGCATAAGCTCGTACTCCGTATGCTTAACTTGGTATATGCGACTTGATATCTAAGGGATTGTCGACCTCGGAATGTTGTTGATCGCATACCGCATCCAAAGCGAAAAGGAAACGGATATCACTAGTTTGTGATTGACTGACTTATTAGTAGTAAACTTGAAATCGCTTACGAGTTTATAGTGAAGCGGGAGTTAACATATTTATTTGATCATCATGGGAGGTAAAAGCTTAAAGATCATATTTGAGACAACATAAGTAGCAATTATGCAAAATCCAAGGAGTGGTTTACCTAAACTCATTTGTACTCTACCGTCACTGAACACTTAATATTCTTTTATTCGCACAAATTATTTTTTATAAACGTGATCGCATACAAACATAAATTTTAACGTCAAAACCATGTATTCATTTATTTTGTTCAACTTTATTGAAAATCACAACTTTTTTAATATGTTGTGTGTATGCATAATATTTAAGGAAGAATAACGAGAAAAAAGTTCAAAAATACAATTTTTATAGATATCAGAGCAAATAGTGTTCGATATTAATGTTAGTGTGCATTGTATTCTCGTATAAAACTAGGATTTTTTTGGTGAAGTATTTGTGATTGTATTGATGCGAGTGAGGAAAACGGTGACGGGATATGTTGGAAAACACAATTTGCTGCTAATTATCCATTCAGTATTTCGTTACGCAAAATTAACTTTTCATTGAGATTATTGCTTGGCCTTCAAAGAATAAGAGTAATGATCTCTCGAAATGTTTTCTGATGATTGCTATGTCATGCAATGCAAGATTAAATGGTTGCAAAAAAGTGAATTTGAACGAATCATGCGATTTATCGTTGTTTTTTTCTAATTACCACTTTTGGATCATTTTATCTTCAATACACAATTAAATGTCTAATTATGCATTTAAATGCGATTTTTATATTAAAAAGATTGTAGATTTAAATATTTATAAAATAAATATAGTACTTGCGAAATAAAGGTCTGTTACGAATACAATTTCCTATTGTTGCGTATGTATGTACGAATCGATTATGAAAATGATAGAAAATTACTTTAAAACTACTTTATTAAATCATTCATAAAAAAATAGTAGTAAACATTTAGGAAATTGATAATAGAGTGTATGTGTGTGCTGTTATTGAATTTAGATTTGATATATGATGGCATCATAATAGTCTCATAATAGTCTCAATTGGAGAGTATAATAATCATCCAATTATAACTCTATAATTTTGTTGTGTGTGTTTCGATTCTAAACCATTTTCCGATAATAAACCTCTTATATTCCTCACCATTATTATATTAATACACTGTAATGTCATATTATAAGAAATATATATTATGATTGTCATTTAGCATTATTCGTATTATATTTGAAAATATCTATTTGTATCTAAAATTTCTAACTGCGGTAGAATTAATTTTTTAAGAGGTCACGACTAGACAGATACGGACAGGTTTGAAAGAGGCCTTCAATATCAGTTATAAACAAGTCTTCACAAAACACTGAATCGAAACTTCAATTCAATTCAAATATTACATTCTCCGCCAAGTCTTAATAGAAAATATTGCAAAGTCTCTATTTTTATTATTCAATAAATTTAATGCAATGCATCATTTTTAATTAGGTTTTGTTTTCTTTATTGCTTTTATTAAAAAAAATATTTAAAAATGCAGAATTATATGCAGATATTTTTACTTTGCCAGTTATTCTACTTATATTTAATAATAAATTGAAAAATTAATTTATTGCTAATTAAATCATCTGATACTAAAAATATTCAGATTAGATATTTTTAATTCTGATTATTTTTTAATTTAAAATTTTAGTTTAAAAAAAATCCAAACTTTTCAAAATTAAATAAATTTTGTTTTCGATTTTTAATTTTATGCAATTAGAGCAAAATTTATTTAAATCTTGCAAAAATGCGTAGCATTGCCTCACGTCTTCACCAAAAGTTCTAACCCTGTATAATGTTCACCCGAAGGGGCTCAACAGTCATTCTTCTGGCAATAGTGAAATAAAGCTAACGGAAGAGTAGGAAGAAGCGAATGCACTTTGAATTAAACATAATATTGAAAATAAATTTATGAGCGTTAATATGGCTTATTTATGTTAATATTAAGAGAGGTTGAAATGAGCTGAATTTTAGCAGATTTTTTTGTTAATCAAACACATCAAAATTGATTTATTGATTTATTGAAAATTTAATTAATAAAATAGTTGACCAGATTATGTTAAATAATTTTATTTATTTTAATATATGTGTCTATATTCAAAACTTAATTGCTTGCGCTATTTATTTAATTTCGACTCGTTGTAAATTTTATACTGTATAACAAACAATTTCTTCACGTTATTTCTACAAAATAATTTTGTGCATTTCTATGATTTGAATTTTTTAAATTGATTGTAAGGTGTAATGTTAAGCAGACTTAAGTGATAAATAATGAATAACAAAATTTTGAATTCTTTTAAAAATGACTATTTTGAGATTTAGATAATGTAGCACTTAGACTACAGTAAAGGTTTCAGTCTCTATATTGATGTCAGTTTCTAGAGAAACAGCAACAAACCTTACGTTAGCTAACAACTGCGTACTGCAACAGTGCAGCATTACGTTAGAACTCCGGCTTTGCTCTAAACATGCTATTATATGACCTTTTTATAAGTCCATAGTATTTATATTAATTCACGAGTCAGTATTGAAGATACAAGAACAACGTTCAAAAGAAATTCTTCTGGAGGTAATAGTTTTTGAAATGAAATTTTATATTTCTCTAATGCAAATTTCTTTTGATACATTAAAATTAATAACAATAAAAATTTATAAATAACATTTTGGAGAGATAGTAAACAAAAAAAATTGCAAGCATCAATTTGAACATTATTCTAAAAACCAAAATTTTTAAGGGCAAAGTTAAAGTGATGGTTTTGGTTTGCCTTTTTTGAAAAGTTGAATGACCACATTACCTCTGGTCTCTATAATATTGATTAATAGAAAGAATTTTGCGGAATAATAGTAATTTTCTTTTATTTTAATAAGTTATTTTTGTTATTTTGCTTTTTTACAAGGAATATCACTTTTTGTACATTGATTATTAATTAGTAGTGTTGGACAGCATTTAAGTTTTAAGATTTTTCAAGTTGAACCATAAAACTTTCTAAGAAAACACTTCGAAAAAGTTTGCTAAATTTCTTTTTTGAGTGAATAAACATATCAAGTTGACAATCAAAGAGATAATTTTGAGAGCCAGAAATTATGCGCATTTCTTAAGATAACCTTCTCAGACCTTCAGAGTTATGCGCAAACTGCTAATGAATTAAGCTATAATCCAATTAATTATTATACAATCATTTAATGTTCATATAATGCTAAACTACTTACACTATTGCTTATACGAAGTAACTTTGACTTGAAATAATATTCGAATTAATATATTGTTCTATTCAATTCAACAGTTAACCAATTTTTAGCTAAATAAATATTTTTGCATTAAATCATCGACATATATTTGATAATAATTGTGCTGTTAACTGTTAACTTAACAGTTTTTAGCAACAAAAAAATATTTAATAAAAACATTTAATATAATAAATTAATTGAATTCATTAATCACGTTTCTATTTGATGTTAAGTTATGTTAAACCTCTTTAATCTTATTCATTAATGTTAGTAAGGATCAGTAGCATTGTTTAAACATGAAAAATATGATTACACGGCCACACACATACACACATACATACATACCTCATGAAAAAACCACACATCATTTCAAAACTAATAAAAATAAATGATATATTTTTATTCGTACATTAAGAAATTTATTGTGGAAAAATAAATTTAAGCCTCGAGGCTGTATTTAGATTTATTGTTGCGCAGGAAACGGAAAAACTTTTATTTTTTCAAATCCGGCAAAACTTAAGAGCATTTTTAGCAGAAGTAATATAGCGAATAGTCATTATTAAACAGTGTTTGTGTTTGTATTGTTAGTTGAAGTAAAAGCTCCAATTAGGGATAAAGTGAAAAATAGGCATTTGCAGGCTTCGAATAATACACACATACACATCATTGTGTGCTTTGGTCTCAGCCGTTGAGAAACTAATGGTCCGAAAAGAGTGTCGACACGTCACATTGCATTCGGCACAAAAGCCACTGCATAGTCACTATCTCACTCTTTCCAGACACTGGATTCGTGTCGGATTACGATGATGAATACGCCAAGGGAGATAAACCATCATTTTTCTGCCGCCACCTCTATTCTAATTAGATATAGCTTGTAACACACAATCATACAGGAATACAGGCAACCATACAGCCAGGCATACAGCACAGACATGAGCAATAACTATTAATGCTAAATAAATAGCTTACTTAATCATACCTTAATGCACTTT
>JAQIVF010001665.1:0-13290 GCA_034698365.1 Steganacarus magnus | reverse complement strand
GCTATAAATGTATTAAAATTATTTTTTTTTGTAAAGCAAAAGTTTATAATAACGTGTAATAACTCGTAATATCTAAGTATTATACGTTAAGACTTAATATAAAAACTCACGCACACTGACTGAAGCTCTCTAATTTTTTAGTTCACTAGTTATTAGAAATACAGAAATATAATATTTCAATAAAATAATTTAACCATAAGGTTATATAATTTTCTCCCAATATTTGATTGACGATGTATTTAACATTTTATTAATTTCTAATAAACAAATGACATTTTATTTATTAATTTATAAAGTATTATTAATTAAATAAATAAATAATTATAAAAAAATAAATCGACTAGAATTATTGAAAAGAATAATGCGAAGCTTATTCATCTTAGTTTTATTTGCGATAAGTCATAACGTTCCGCAGACGCACGCAGTCAGTCATTGCAGGGATTTCGATAATCGAACATTTTCGGTCGATTATGGAAGGGTCTGTTCGCTCGAATTTCGATATAAATAAGTACTATAAATAAAAATAATAATTTGTTTTAAAAAAATTTCTAGATGCGGGGCGTATGGTATCCCGTGCTCACGTCAAACGAAGCCGAGACAAGAAATTGTGGCCGAATTAAGATAACTAAAGTCACAACTTTTCTTAACTATGAAATTCTGTAAGAAGTGTTTTATAGCTCTGAAAGTTTTATAGAATTTTATCACAAATAGAAATATTTATTTTTTGTAAAAAAATAAGCCTAGAAAATGGAGTGCGTATCCTCAGACAACTGTATCCGCACGGAAAGCGAGCGTTAGTGAACACCGAAAAAGACGCGGTCGCCTATATATTGTCCACCGATTATCAGTCATTTCATATCAGTTACTACTGTTCTGTGGATGTGACTAATAATAAGGCGTCGTATAAGGGTAACTATAATCTATTCGCGCACACTTTTCCACAGCATATCATTTTTTTAATGTAAAATTTAATTAAATTTTTTTTCAGAATGGTTCACAATATACGGCAAACCACCGCATTTATTAGAAATACAAAATTCATCGATTTATGGCAAAGTAATTGATAATATTGCTGGTGAAGGTATTAGTTTGGAATTAATTGAGCAAATCAAGTGCAATGGTAATGCATCTCAAGTTACTAATAATAATACGCATATATATCTTATGTACAGCGTATTTAATGGAAAAATTTTTTTGACACAATTATATCTTTCTGTTTCAGTGAAAGAGCCTTCGAAATCTGGTTGTATTAAGTTTGAAGAAGAAGATTTAATAGCAGCGGACTTCGAGAAAGTAATGCTAATTTATTGATTTTGTTAATTAAGAGCTTTTTAATTGCGAGCCTAAAACTCAATTGATTGTCGCCAAAAGTTTGCAGGAAACTGGACATTACGGACAACGAATAATGCCGATTCGAGATATTTATACTCATATAGTTTGGCCACTTATATCGAGAATCAGTTCGAAGTTTCGCGATAGTAAGTCGCAACTCAATTTATAATAGTAATAATGAGCTGATTTATGTGTTTTTTTCTTCTTCTCACAAATTCACTGATAATCGCAGTCTTGGTTATCAACTGATAGGAAAAGGAAACTTCGCGCACCGTAACGGCTCACGAGTATTGTCACGTCAGCTGAACTATGAAGACGGACTGTCCTCTATTCTCTATAATGACGACAGCTATCGCATCATATATCTGTGCGATCAAAGATACATTGAAGATCGCAGAGAGGAGGATCAAAGTATGTCATATTTATTTTTATTATAATCTCTGTCTGATCATTGCATACTTTTATTTAATAACGCATGCTTTTCTTCGTAGCATTTACAGGTGTGCTTAGAATATCGGCGAGAAATACTGTGCCGTTTAATTTGGCTGACGCTATGGAAATTGTATTCACAAAACTAAAGCCGCGGGTTTTGGGTTTGATTGTGGATCTGATATTTTCGAGCGAAATACTTAATGATGACTTGGTATCGATCGCTGCGCACGGAAAACAGTTTGACGACAAGGATTTGGCTGAAGTGAACTTCGCGTTTCAAGTAAATTTGGATTTTATTCGTACGATTTTAGTTATTTATTATACTTTAAAAATATTTAGAATGGAGTAACATTTGAATTACGATATTCCACTGAAAAACTGAAACTGTTCGATAAATCTATCGGACAACTGAACGGAGAATTGTTAATCATATCTCGCACGTATGTAACCATTTTAAATATTGATTGATTTTTTCGAATATTTTTCGTATAAATTAATGTAACGGTAAATAAGCTCGCAGATCGTGATTACCTTCCAATACGTGATTATAATTATTATCGGTATAACTTATAGCAATTTATGAAATTTAAAATAATATTTATGGTGGGGGAGTATTAGGAAAATATTACTAGTCCTAAAGAATGATTAATATAAACAAAATTTTTAAAAAAATTTCTCAAAAAGTTAATTTATATGATGTATTTAAGATAAATCATAATACTGTTATATATACTACTATTATGATTTTACTTATACATTTGGCTATATTTGGAAGAAATCTAGAAATAATTTATCAAATTTTTTTGTCTGGTTCTGAGTTTAACTGAAGTAAGGGTACAATAATACTTTATAGTATATGTAATTTAACATTTAATTTTGACTTTAAGATAAAACTATATTATTTATTTTTCACCGAAATAATTAACCGCAAACAAATTACTGTATATCCAATTTAAACCCAATCTTCAAAAAAAAGAAATGGAACCCAAATTGTAAAGAATATAACTGAATATCATGTGCCGGGTTTTAAGCGAATTTATCGCATTGTGAACGGAAAGTATAGCGAAGTGGCATATCTGTACGCTGACGGCGATTTTATGCTTCAATACGAGTTCTGTTCATCGCCGACAGGAAAAGGTAAATAAAAAAGAACAAGTTTTGCAGTAAATGGTAGATAATAATCAATAATTTTTTTGATAATTTTGAATCAAACAGAAAACTTGCGTTTTTATGCGCGCGAAGGAGTGAATAATTACGAAGACAATTATCTTAGAATATTAAACCTTCTCTCGACATCCATTACCAGTAAAATTAGTGATTTATTGCAGAAGTTACCACATCCCGAACCAACACGTTCTAAATATCAAATTAATTTCGATGAAAATGATATTATTGACACTGATTTTGTAAAAGTAATGCATTATATTGTTGTTTTTCTGATTTATTAATTGCGCAAAAATTCTAATGTCGCCATACCTTATAATTGTTTACAATAATGATTAAATTATGTTTAGGATAACGGAGTTTGGAATCTACGATATTATACGAATGCTGCGTATATTTTTAATTACCTGAATAGCACTGCAGTTTCTACCGATAAAAAGCAGGGATTCATTTCGTAAGAATAAATATCAGTCTGTTACACATCACATTAATAAAATTTTCAATTTTCTAGTTTTGAAAGAAATTCAATAGAATATAACGTTAGCAGAATCAGTGGCACAAGAGTTCTTAAATTAGTGGAGTTAGAGAGTGGCGATTCATTGCTGGTGGTCTCGCTATACAACGATTACACCAATGCCAAAGTGAATTATGTTTTTAATGGCACTTTCCATACGTTAATAGTGTTGGCTAGAGATGGCATCGATTTGGATAATCACGCGTTACACTCGATATTATCGAAAATAAAGCCGTCAACACTGGCACTGATTGATGCACTCGTTAAGAGTTTGGTAGCGGTCACCAAAAAAGTGAAACCACTTTTCGATGGCGTTAACTTTAATGAAACTGAATTAATCGATACTGATTTCACGAATGTATGTATGCATTTATTTTTTTAATAGGTTATAAATAAAATTTAAAATACAGGCAAATATTAGATCTCACTTATAAAATTAGAGAATTATTAAATTAAATTTCTATTACCTTCAATAAATTCAAAGCAATTATTTAGTTCTAAAATTCTCCAACAGTTTGTGGATGATCTTTGACCGAATCGATTATAAATATCTTTATTGTTTACAGCCACATCTACATATGCAATATTTTTAACAATTAGATATTAGAATCTAAAACTTATTTAGTTAATAAGTTATATTGACTTAAAAATGACTTCATATTTCTATTAAATGAAATTAAAATTATAAACATTAATTCATAGGATTCTGGGCTTTGGATTCTAAGATATACGAGCAGTGATGCGTATAAATATGTGTATTTGAATAGCACTGCACAATCGAAGGATAGAAAACAGGGATTCTTTTAGTAAGAATAAATATCTTTGATAAAAAAAATCACAATAATAAATATGTTCACGTTTTATAGTAATGATGGAACTGTGACCGAATATAATATTAGCAAAATAAGTGGCACACGAGTTCTTGAATTAGAGTTCGAAAGCGGTGGCGGATTGATGGTCGCCTCACTCTATAATGATTACGTTAATTTCAAAGTGAATTATGTATTTAATGCAACAACTCGTGGATTAATAATATTTGCGAGAGATTCTATTGATTTGGAAAATGACGCTCATTTGGACTTACTGGCAAAAATAGATCCGATAGCTTTGTCGCGCGTCACCAGTCATGCACTGCAGTTGTTTCCAATTAATGTGCCGAACTATGTTAGCAGTTGCCGAAAATTGAGTGAACGCTATGTCGTGAACGTCAATTTAAGTCAAGTAAATTATTTAATTAATATTTTAAACAATTAAAAAATAAAACAACGCAAAAAATCATTACTTAATTATGTCGATAACTTTTGAATGATTTAAATTAATTAAGCATACAATTTTATTAGGACTCAGGCGTGTGGCGCTTAAGACTGTCCAGCAAAACTGACACCAGATATATATTCGACAAATCCATATCTGTAATCACAGCTAACCATTTGCTTGGTGTTAATTAGTGAGTATTTTTTTCTCTCTCTTCTATAATCTTATTAACTTTTCAACTGAAAAATAATCCTTAAAAATACAGTTATCACGACAAGGAATTGGATTATTATGGCGCCGAAAAGCTACCCAATACCGGTATACTGTTCACTAAAAGCTATTTGAATGGCGATGGAAGGCTTATTCAACTGTACAATGATTATGATAAGTACAAAATTGTGTATCAATGCGACAAAAATGGAGAAATTTTGCAATTTCTTGTACGAAACGGCTCCGAAAACGATATCGCAAAATATTTTGAAATTTATTCACGTCTCAACTCTACGGCTATTTCTATATTTGAGCCACTTCTTCAACAGTTGACTCCAGTGTTTAAACCAATATATCTTCCGCAATGCAGACAATTAGATGAGAGCAATATTATCGACGTTGACTTTACAAGGGTATGATTTTATTGACTTTTATTATGATTTGAATTTAAATCTGCGATTTAAGATTTCTAGGTGTATGTCTCTTAATTATGGCAAACTTTCTTGTTTTATGGCTAAAGTTGTTAATAAATTATCCTTTTTTAGGCTAATCTAAAAATCCTTATGAGCTAATTATTAATGTATCGTTTCTTGTTTTATTTGATTTCGCTTAATGTATATTATTATACAACACACAGAATACTGGTTTATGGCAATTAAGACTAATGAGCAAATACGACAACAAATATCTATACAACAATTCATTATACGAAACAGACGGAGAAAATATGCAATCAACGTATAGGTAAAGTAATCATCAGTTTCTGCACATCTAATTGTCGAGTAAAATTTTTTTTTTGTTTTTCGGTAAATTAGTTTCGGCAAAGAAATAGTTTCACGAAATAAAGAATCTCATATTCACGGGTCTCATGTTATATTAGTGGACTCCACTCGAACCGGTGAAGCGAGAAATATTTATTTGTACAACGATTACACCAGTTATAGCGTTGTGTACACTTGCGACGCAAACGGAGAAATTGTCAGATTATTATCGCGCGATAATGTGGCGCACAATGAAGAAGACTATAACGCTATCATCGAAGCGATCGATCAAGCGGTTAGAGACAAGTTCGTTGATCTGCTGGACGCACTAAAACCAGCAAAACCCTACAAAAGAGATTGCAGAAAATTTTTGGAAGAGGAATTGGTTGACGTGAACTTCGCTGTTATGACCGGAAAATGGGATTTACGTTTGTCAACCTCGCAGAGCAAAGAGAAGCCGTATAACAGCACTAACTTTGAAATCGACGCCAACACACTTCTCACCACAAGATAGTAAATAATTCGATTAATTTAGTTAATCAATCAAGAAATAATTTAATACTATTGCGATGTGTTGTGTTGTATTTCTCTTTCAATATCTTTCTAGTCTCGGAAATCAGCCAAAATCGCACGCATCTCAATATAAAGTGGAAAATAGTAATTTAGTGGCGCGTCTTTATAATGGTGTGACGAGTTGGTTGTCGTACTTATATCAGGATGAAAATTATTTGGTTTCTTACGAATGCAACGAACTTCGATCCAAAAAGGAAATCGAAGCGATTGGTGCGACGCTTTTCTAATTAATATATAAAAACATATCAAACTTTTTAACTCAGATTTCTAATAATTTTGCTACACTTCTCTCTCTCTCTCTCTCTCTCTCTCTCTCTCTCTCTCTCTCTCTCTCTCTCTCTCTCTCTATTTAACAGAATTCTTGCGTTTATACTCTCGAAGTTTGATACCAGACAATTATCGTAATTATTTGCAAGTTATTACTCAAATAAATCCATCGGCGATCAAAAAAATCAAAGACCTAATTAAGGAATTTAAGCGATTAAATAAAGTCAAATTAAGCTACGATGATATTTGTCCCACACTTAAAAACGCGATGAAAAATGTTGACCTCAATCAAGTTAGTTATCATTTTTAATTGATATATTTTCAATAAACTGTCTGCACTATTTTTTCTAAATAAAATCAATTATAGTTGTCTGGAAAATGGGATTTAGTGATGACAAGCAATCCTAAATGGGATCACGACTGCTCTTATAGCATAGCAAAAGTACAGAATACTAATAATCGGAGGTAACTTTTTAACGTAACAAAATCATTTCATTACTAATATTTAGTCGTCATTATTATTCATACAGTGCTACACATATAATCAATTCGTATCTGTTTCCCGGAAAAATATCCGAATCAACTAATTCTTCGCTATTTAAAACGTCGACACAGTATAAAGAATACGATTCCTGGATATTGGCCACCGATTACAAAACCTACATGTTATCCTATTATTGCCAAAATAATGTTGTGTTCGGACAAAACCATAAATCAGGTAAAATAGGGTTAAAACTAGAATTAATTAATTTAATACTTAAAATATTTATATAAACAGAATTACTTCGACTGTCAACGCGTGTCATTGAGATTTCACAGCTCGACTCGAAAACACTGCATCAATTACAAGCTGTTGCCGCTTCGATCGGCTATCGATTAACTCCAATAATTGGTGATCATAGGTGTGTCGAAACTAATTCCAGTAAAATATCGGACGATAAAAAAGTTGATTTAGATATTTCGACGTGCGATAAGCATTGCGGCGAACTTGAATCGATCGCAAGTCAATTAGATTTCACTAAAGTTAGTTTTGTGTAACAAAATTTGTTAAATTTATTAAATTAAAATAATTTAAATTTTTTTCATTAGTTTGAAGGCGTTTGGCACGTGATATATCAAAGCATTCCATTCGCCAGCGATGAATGCATTCAGTTTGTCAATGTTCTCTATAATAACGAGTCTATTCACTATTCTTTAAGGTTTACTACACAATTCTATTACACTATATATATATTTATTTTTTATAAATAATTGATTCAAATAGAAATGGAAGTAATTTAATAGAAGGAGACTTAAGAGCAGCCGATACTAACAAAACACGTTTTATCGATAATTACAGCAATAATTGGTTACTGTTCGAGAATAATTTCAATTATTTATTGTTGCAGATTTGCAACAAAAATAGCACACCGTTTGATAACGATATTTCCAATTGTATATTAATTTATTCAAAACTAAAATCAAAACTAAATTCTATCAATTAATACTGTATTATTATTATTATTATTGTATTTATTTTAGCGATATTTATTGTTCTCAGTCGTGACGTTCACATATCCAGCGATACTTTGGAGCGAATCACCAATAAGTTGACACAATTATCTTTGAACGTTAACAAGCTGTTCAAAAGCTTGTGTCACTCCAGTTATCTCACAGACATTCCTCTATTCAATAGTGAGTATATGTATATATAAAATTAATTAACAATTAAATTCAATTAATTAAAACTAAATTCAATTTATTAAGGTTTAAATTCTCAGAATTTGGTTCAACTTTCGCGCGGAAGAGACGAGAATACAATGATTGCAGTGGACTTTGCAAAGGTTAGCATTTTTAAGCAAAAAAAACACAATTAAATTTATTTTGAAAATACTACTAAAATTAGAATCAATGTTTGATTAATTTTAAATATAATCAAATTTAATTTGAAATATACAGCTGACTGGTCATTGGAACGCAGTTATGACCAAAACGAAAGGTTTTCGATGTTTTGCTCTCGACTTCGAACAATTAAACGCTACATCGCCAGGATTTAACGCAACTATTCTGTAATAAACCACATTTTTTGCAATAACCGTAAATAAAATAATAATACTTTCAGAGTCGATACTAAAGTTTTCGAAGAATTCACTTTATCTCCGAACAACCAAACTAATACTACTGGAGTAGTGTTGCACCGATATATTCACCGCAAACGAGGCGTGCAAACAATATCGTGGTTCATATTAGACACTGATTATCACAATTATTTAGTTGTTTACCAAGAAGTTAATAATAAATCGTCTGATGGTATAAATGTTTTTTTTTTGCTTTGCCAGACATATTTGAGTGGAAAAACAATTTATAGTAAATTTTTTTGTTGATCTGTTTTAAAGATTATTGGACAATATATTCGAGACCCGCGAAAACATTGACAAATTTACAGTTAGAATACGCCAAAATAAAATTGGACGCGTTTGGTGTCACCAGAGATAGCGACGCAAATTTTTTGCATAGTGTCAAACATCAAAATTGTTAAACACATTTATTTTAATAAAATAAAAGTTATAATTAAAAATTAAATTTATTATTATTTCGAAAATATTCATGTGTGAAGTTATTTTATTATATTATTATTATTTTTTTAGTGTTGTATAGCTTTTGAAAAGCGAAATCGAAATAATAGCTAAAACTAAAAATACAATTGAAATACAATACATATTAATATTATTGTGAAAATACAATCGAAATAAAAATAAAACTATAAATTTTCATGAAACACAAGTGAAATACAATTAAAATGTAAAATAATCCTGAAAAGTAAAATAATTTATATTTCGATTTCGCTTTTGAGAAAAAATTTCTATGAAAAGGCAAAATCAAAATCCAAATTTTTTAATTTCGATTTTCGAAAGTAAAATACAACTAGAGTAGATGCCCGCCTTATAGGCGTGCGAGAAAAAGTTTGTTTTAATTTTTGACTTTGGAATAT
Source organism: Steganacarus magnus (assembly GCA_034698365.1). NCBI lineage: Eukaryota > Metazoa > Arthropoda > Arachnida > Sarcoptiformes > Steganacaridae > Steganacarus > Steganacarus magnus. The sequence goes on along the minus strand of JAQIVF010001665.1, from coordinate 3,812 downwards.
AATAATTTGATGTTCCGGAAGAGAATTTTGTATGGCCTCTAAGTTGTCCATGCCAACTCGTATATTAAAATTAAGTCCCGCCTGATTATCAATCTCCAAAGCGCCATTTGTTGGTGTTTTAAGCCAATCTCTTCTTACACGATCCCACATTACTTTGTCTAAATTTTCTTTACTATCGGCAAAATATCTTGCGACGAATAATGCGCGATATCCACATGAATTCTCATCGTTTTTAATAGTTACGTCGATAGTTTGTTTTTTGATATCTAATCTAATCGCTTAGGAGGAAGATCATTAGGGTTTTTAGCGCCTCCATTAATATTCTTTGACGCAAACTTTTAGTTTCATCTCACCATCCAATAAGAAAAGCTTATTTGATTGAAAAATTTTACTTATTTTCGTTAATAATGCTTCAGCTTTGAATTTTCGAACAAATTGTGCGAGGATCTAAATCTTTTTGATGTATATATGCACTGACTTTATATTTATCAGGATATTCTTTAATTATATCTTGTATTATGTTATCAAACACATCATCAATTGCATATTTAGCATTTATTATGTTGTCAAACTTTCCTAGTTGGTGATCAATTTTAAAATTCGTAATTATTTCCTCACGATGAAATCTCTCACTTCGACGTGTAAACTGTACAAGCTTAGTGTAATGCAACGGATGATTTTGAGGAAACATTGCACCGACTAAACCTGACATTTTAAAAGTATCTACATTTTGTAGTTTTTATTTCCTTCTTATAACCTCATTTAGATTTAGTTAACATTATAACATACAGTCGTACTTTCGTTTAAGTATAGGTTTAAAGAAAATAGTTGTAAAAAGTTTTCAAGGTAAACGAGTAGTACTGACATATACGTAAGAACATTCTGAAGTTCAAGGTTACACTTCTGAAAAAAGTGATTTATGTTTACGAATATTTGTTTTAGAAATAAGCCTTAAGCTAGTAAGTAACATGTAGGGTAAATGTGATTTTTCCTTAAAGTAAGAAGAAAAATTGTTAAAATCAACTTCAAGGTTGCTTTTTTCCCACATATTATAATCTATATGGTGCTATGCACCGTATAGTATGGCGCCTAGCGCCATATAGCCTCCTGGGATGGGGAGGGGATTTACTTTAAAAAATAAAATTAAATCAAACAGTATGAACGAGAATGTTTAGTAATTTGGTTAGTATAAACTTAAAAATTTAATGGATTAAAAAAATAAATTTAATCATTCTCAAGACTATAAAATATGTTTTTATTGTTATTAAAACAATCAAGTTTTTAGTAAAATATCGTTAAAAATGTTGTAATTTTACAAATTCAACGATACTAACATCTTTTTAATTAATTTTATTAAAAACTCAATGGCCTAAAAGTTCTTCCACACCAATGTTCGAACCATACCGCAAATTTTGGTCGAAAATAAGTAGACCAGTCACTAAATCAACAAAATTATCCAATGATTTAGTGTCGAGTATGCCAATAGTCGGAAAAAACCATTCATAACAATAGTCTGGATCCGATTTATACCTAACAAAGTTAATTATTGTTTTACCGATAGATTAAAAATCATTTTATTGTGTGCATAATCCAGAGTTAATCGATTACGGAACTTTGTAACCATAGGTTCCATAGAGTCTGTGTAATTTCACAGGTCTGCCAAAAAATGGCTTTGCGAGTCCAAAATCACCAATTTTTATTTTATTATTTACTATAATTATGTTCGATGGTTTCAAGTCCAAATGAATATATTTTTGCACATGTATTTGCTTCAGATAGATAAGCAAGTTATAAATAATTTGTAAAACCAAAACTTCTTCCCACGTATTGTTTGATAGAAATCAGTCTTCCAAATTTGAATCAGCAAGTTCTAAGAAAAAATCGGTTTAATAAAAATCAATTATTTTATTCTAAACAAAAAAAATAATACATACCATTAACAATAAAGAATTTACTTTTTTCTAATCCAGATCTTATTTTTGTTACAGTTGCATTAATTTTACCGAGAAAATTATTAGAATGATTTTCGTTGTGAAAATCAAACGAGTTTTTAAAAAATTTAAATGCAAAATTATAAAGAAACTCATAAGTATTAAATACATTTTTTTCAGTGCAACTCCACACTTTCCCCTAACCCCTTTAGATATTAATTTCCAATCTGATATTAGAGCTAAGTTATAATCAGAATTATTAGATACCATTATTACTAAAAATTAGAAATATGACTAAACTTTTGAATATATCCCTATAATAACAAATAGAAACAAGCATCTGCTTAAAATCCAAAAGATGTTAACCTTCAACTTAAGGAATGTAAAGAAAATTCAAGGACAAAATAGTAACTGCAGAAACGTCTCAGTGCTTTTAAAATTTCACTTGAAATTTTAAAAAATATTTTCGTTACCATCAGCCATGAACTTTGAAACCAAAGCAATTCAGACTCAAGATATTTTTGACCTTTTATTCTTGAAAATGTTTTGAATAGTTTTATTAACAATACTTTAGGGTTGTACCCTAAACAAAAACTGACTAATAGAAAAAGAATTTTTCAAAAATTCTAACCAAAAATATTTAACTAAGCTCACCAATAGTTTAGTGAATACCAGTTCTATAACTTAACTCAGTCTTGATTTTGCTTAGACATAATAAGATCGAATAAAAATTAAATATAACTCTTTTTTTTAAATAAAAAGTAAGTTGAATATATATTTAATTATAATACTTTATAATTTTTAATATACTTTATTTAATTCATAGAAATTGGTATCATTGTCGAAATAGATTGTTATCATTACGCAAACGAACGTTTTGACAAAAGTATATTTATATGGGTGGTTTTTATGCTGTATGATGTTAATATATCGGAGATTACGTTCACAGACGTCGAAAATGTGTGTTCTAATTCGATTTGAATTTGAAAAAATTAAGGATGTTGTGTTAATCTCCAAACATTTCATAGAATACATTGTAAAACTTTACCCATCTATAACTGTTTTATTTGTTTATTGTAATCTAACTCTAATGTGACGCTAAATATACATTCTTAGAGGCGATTCTCAAAAACAAAAATAAAAAGAGAGAAAAAAAGATTTTCAGTAGAGATTGTCGAGTAAAGTCACGACTGTTATGCTTTGATGGCATTACTCTGCGAGCTATGCTATGCGATCTCTATTCCAACATTTTTTGCCAAAACAATTGAACACAACAACAGCTATGCATTGCTATTTCTATATAAATATTGTGGCGTAACATATTTTCTCGATATCATTTGTAGCAATTCTTGCGAACGATTAATAGTTTATGAGCGAAAAAGATATAATTCACCACTGATTTTGTATATTATTATTAACGCATATCATTCTTATTAGAAACAGAAACAATACCAACTTTTAAATTAGGATAAGAGAGGCAGAGGCAACAACGGAGTGCACTAATAGCGACTAGAAAAGAATAATAATGAATGACTATAGGAGTATATTCCACTTGAATAGTGATCATCACCACTTCCCGAGCGGAGTGTGTGATGTGCTAACATTTCTATTAAATTAAGCAAATAAATCATAACACGAGTTATCAGAATAAACAAAATTAATTGAAAAATTACAAAACAGCGAATAATTTTTAAATATATATGCGTATTTCAAGTATTATTTAAAATACGCAATTTGTATATTTAATATTTTATTGATTATTTATTGCTAGCAATTAAACTAATTATATTATGAATTTCGTTTTAAAAGTTAACCACAAAACTATGTTATATCCGTTGAAGCGTTCAAAATCGCTTCAAAATCAAAAACAGCAAAAACAAA